>JAEUCK010002845.1:0-12959 GCA_017311455.1 Otocyon megalotis megalotis
GATAGGGTTAGTGTTAGGGTTAGGGTTAGTTTTGGCATAGAGTTTGGAGTTATGGTTAGGGTTAGGTTACAGGTTAAGTATAGAGGTAGGGTTAGGGTTAGTGTTAGGGTTAGGGTTACGGTACAGTGTAGAGTTAGGGTTAGGTTTACGAAACAGTTTAGGGTTAGGGTTAGGCTTAGGGTTAGGGTTACGGTACAGTTAAGTTGAAGGTTAGGGTTAGTTTTATGGGACAGGTAAGGATTACGGTCAGGGTTAGGGTTAGGGGTAGGGTTACGTTACAGTTTTGGGTTAGGGTTAAGTTTAGGGTTACGGTACAGTTTAGGGTTAGGGTTAGGGTTAGGGTTACGTTCAGCGTTATGGTACAGGTTAGGGTTAGGGTTCGGGTTAGGCTTAGGGTTACGTTATTTTACAGATTAGGTTTAGGGTGAGGGGTAGTGTTAGGGTTAGGTTTAGTGTTACGGTACAGTTTAGGGTTCGGGTTACTGTACCGGTTAGGTTTAGGTTTGCCATAGAGGTTAGGTTTAGGGTTACGGTTCCGGTACAGGAGAGGTTTAGATTTAGGGTTAGGGATAGGGTTAGTGTTACGGTACAGGTTAGGGTTAGGGTTACGGTACTGGTTAGGGTTAGGGTTGGGGTTAGGGTTAGGTTTAGGGTTAGGGTTACCGTACAGGTTATGTTTAGGTTGAGGGTTAGGGTTAGTGTTATGGTACAGTTTAGGGTTAGGGTTAGGGTTAGGGTTACGTTACAGGTAAGGGTTAGATTTAGGATTAGGGTTACGGTACAAGTTAGGGTTATGGTAGGTTTAGGGTTAGGGTTACGTTATAGGTTAGTGTTAGGGTTAGGGTTAGTGTTAGGTTTAGGGTTATGATACAGGTTAGGGTTAGGGTTAGGTTTTGGGTTAGGGTTACTGTACAGGTAAGGTTTAGGTTTAGGGTTAGGGTTAGGGTTAGGGTTACGGTACAGGTTGGGGTTAGGTTGAGCGGTAGGGTTAGGGTTACGGTACAGGTTAGTGTTCAGGTTAGGGATGGGTTTAGAGTTAGTGTTACCGTACAGGTTAGGGTCAGGGTTAGGGTTAGGGTTAGGGTTAGGTTAGCGTTAGGGTTAGGCATGTGGTACAGCTGAGGGTTAGGAGTATGTTTAGGGTTACCGTACAGGTTAGGGTTAGTGTTAGGGTTGCGGTACAGGTTAGGGTTAGGGTTAGGGTTAGGGTAAGGGTTACGGTATAGGTTGCGATTAGGGTTAGGCTAAGGGTTGTGGTACATGTTAGGGTTAGGGTTAGGATTAGGGTTACGGAATAAGTTAGGGTTACGGTTAGGTTTAGGCATAGGGTTAAGGTATAAGTTAGCATTAGGGTTAGGTTTAGGGTTTGGATTAGGGTTACGGTACAGGTTAGGGTTAGGGTTAGGGATTCTGTAAGTGTCGGGTTAGGGTTATGGTTAGGGTTTCGATACAAGTTAGGGTGACGTTTAGTGTTAGGGTTAGGGTTACGGCTCAGGTTAGTGTTAGGGTTAGGGTTAGGGTTAGGGTCACAGTACAGGTTAGGTTTAGTGTTACTGGAAGGGTTACACTACAGTTTAGGATAGGGTTAGGGTTTCGGTACAGGGGAGGGATATGGTTAGGGTCAGTTGTACGGTACAGGTTAGGGTTAGGGTTAGGGTTAGGTTTAGGGTTAGGGTTACGTTACAACTTAGGGTTAGGTTTAGGGTTAGTGTTAGGGTTACCGTACAGGTTATGGTCATGGTTAGTGTTAGGCTTTGGTTTAGGGTTAGGTTTGCGGTACAGGTTAGGGATAGGTTTAGGGTTAGGTTTAGGGTTACGGTACAGGTTAGGGTACAGTGAGGGTAACTTTAGGGTTAGGTTATGGTACAGGTTATGGTTAGTTTTAGGGTTAGTGTTACGTTTATGGTACAGGTCAGGGTTAGGGTTAGGGTTACGGTATAGGTCAGGTTTAAGTTTAGGTTTAGGGTTAGGGTATGTTTAGGGTTTCGGTACTGGTTAGGGTTAGGGTGAGCGTTAGGTTTAGGGTTATGGTACACGTAAGGGTTAAGGTTAGGGTTAGGGTTCAGTTTAGGGTTACGGTACAGGTTAGGGTTAGGGTTAGGGTTAGGGTTAGGGTTAGGTTTACAGTACAGGTTAGGGTTAAGGTTAGTGGTATGGTTACGGTACAGGTTGGGGTTAGGGTTAGGGTTAGGGTTATAGTACAGGTTAATGTTAGGGTTAGGGTTAGAGTTAGGGTTAGATTTAGGGTTTATGGTACAGGTTAGGCTTAGGTTTGGGTTAGGTTTAGGGTTACAGTACAGGTTAGGGTTAGGGTTAGGCTTAGGGTGAGGGAAACGGTATAGTTTAGTTTTAGGGTTAGGTTTAGGTTTATGGTTAGGGTTAGGGTTACGGTAGTGGTTAGGGTTAGGCTAAGTGTTGGGTTTAGGGTTATGGTTAGGGTTACGGTACAGGTTAGGGTTACGGTTAGGGTTAGGGTTACGGTACAGGTCAGGTTAAAGTTTAGGGTTAGGTTTAGGGTTAGGTTTACGGTACAAGTTAGGGTTACGGTTAGTTTTAGTGTTAGCGTTACAGTATAGGTTAGCGTTAGGGTTAGGGTTAGGTTTAAGTTTACCGTAGAGATTAGGTTTATGGTTAGGTTTGGGTTACTGAAAGGGTTACGGTACAGGTTAGGGTTAGGTTTAGGTTTAGGGTTAGGTTTACGGTACAGGAAAGGTTTAGGTTTAGGGTTAGGGCTAGGGTTAGGGCTAGGGTTAGGGTTACGAATTGCCGGTTGGAGTTTAGGTTTAGGTTTAGTTTTAGGGTTAGTGTTGCATTACTGGATAGGGTTAGGGTTAGGAGTTAGGAGGTTAGGGTGGAGTTGGGTTAGGTTTGCGCTACAGTTTAGGGTTATGGATAGGGATAGGGTTGGTGTTAGGGTTAGGGTTAGGTTTGGCATAGAGTTTAGAGTTATGGTTAGGGTTAGGTTACAGGTTAAGTATAGAGGTAGGGTTAGGGTTAGGGTTACTGTACAGTGTAGGGTTAGGGTTAGGTTTACGAAACAGTTTAGGGTTAGGGTTAGGGTTAGGGTTAGGGTTAGGGTTAGGGTTACGGTACAGTTAAGTTGAAGGTTAGGGTTAGTTTTATGGGACAGGTAAGGATTACGGTCAGGGGTAGGGTTACGTTACAGTTTAGGGTTAGGGTTAAGTTTAGGGTTACGGTACAGGTTTGGGTTAGGGTTAGGGTTAGGATTAGGTTTAGGGTTAGGGTAAGTTTAGGGTTTCGGTACCGGTTAGGTTAGGGTGAGCGTTAGGTTTAGGGTTATGGTACACGTTAGGGTTAAGGTTAGGGTTAGGGTTAGGTTTAGGGTTACGGTACAGGTTAGCGTTAGGGTTAGGGTTAGGGTTAGGTTTACAGTACAGGTTAGGGTTAGGTTAGTGGTATGGTTACGGTACAGGTTGGGGTTAGGGTTAGGGTTAGGGTTAGGGTTTGGGTTAGGGTTAGGGTTATGGTACAGGTTAGGTTTAGGGTTAGTGTTAGGGTTTGGGTTATAGTACAGGTTAATGTTAGGGTTAGGGTTAGAGTTAGGGTTAGAGTTAGGGTTTATGGTACAGGTTAGGCTTAGGTTTGGGTTAGGTTTAGGGTTACAGTACAGGTTATGTTTAGGGTTAGGCTTAGGGTGAGGAAAACGGTATAGTTTAGTTTTAGGGTTAGGTTTAGGTTTATGGTTACCGTTAGGTTTAAGGTAGTGGTTAGGGTTAGGCTTAGTGTTGGGTTTAGGGTTATGGTTAGGGTTACGGTACAGGTTAGTGTTACGGTTAGGGTTAGGGTTACGGTACAGGTCAGGTTAAAGTTTAGGGTTAGGTTTAGGTTTTAGGGTTACGGTACAAGTTAGGGTTACAGTTAGTTTTAGGGTTAGCGTTACAGTATAGGTTAGCGTTAAGGTTAGGTTTAGGTTTAAGTTTACCGTACAGATTAGGGTTATGGTTAGGTTTGGGTTGCACTGAAGGGTTACGCTGGGTTTACAGGGTTAGGTTTAGGTTTAGGGTTAGGTTTCACGGTACAGGAAAGGTTTAGGGTTAGGGTTAGGGTTAGGGTTAGGGCTAGGGTTGGGGTTACGGTACCGGTTAGGGTTTTAGGTTTAGGTTTAGGGTTAGGGTTAGGGTTACAATGCTGGTTAGGGTTAGGGTTAGGGTTAGGGTTAGGTTAGGTTTTAACGCTACAGTTTAGGGTTATGGATAGGGATAGGGTTAGTGTTAGGGTTAGGGTTAGGTTTGGCATAGTGTTTAGAGTTATGGTTAGGGTTAGGTTACAGGTTAAGTATAGAGGTAGGGTTAGGGTTAGGGTTAGGGTTAGGGTTATGGTACAGTGTAGGGTTAGGGTTAGGTTTACGAAACAGTTTAGGGTTAGGGTTAGGCTTAGGGTTAGGGTTACGGTACAGTTAAGTTGAGGTTAGGGTTAGTTTTATGGGACAGGTAAGGATTACGGTCAGGGTTAGGGTTAGGGGTAGGGTTACGTTACAGTTTTGGGTTAGGGTTAAGTTTAGGGTTACGGTACAGTTTAGGGTTAGGGTTAGGGTTAGGGTTAGGTTCAGCGTTATGGTACAGGTTAGGGTTAGCGTTCGGGTTAGGCTTAGGGTTAGGTTATTTTACAGATTAGGTTTAGGGTGAGGGGTAGTGTTAGGGTTAGATTTAGTGTTACGGTACAATTTAGGGTTCGGGTTACTGTACCGGTTAGGGTTAGGTTTGCCATAGAGGTTAGGTTTGGGTTACGGTTCAGGTACAGGAGAGGTTTAGATTTAGGGTTAGGGATAGGGTTTAGTGTTACGTACAGGTTAGGGTTAGGGTTACGGTACTGGTTAGAGTTAGGGGTTGGGGTTAGGGTTAGGTTTAGGGTTAGGGTTACGGTACAGGTTATGGTTAGGTTGAGGGTTAGGGTTAGTGTTACGGTACAGTTTAGGGTTAGGGTTAGGGTTAGGGTTACGTTACAGGTAAGGGTTAGATTTAGGATTAGGGTTACGGTACAAGTTAGGGTTATGGTAAGGTTTAGGGTTAGGGTTACGTTATAGGTTAGCGTTAGGGTTAGGGTTAGTGTTAGGTTTAGGGTTATGATACAGGTTAGGGTTAGGGTTAGGTTTTGGGTTAGGGTTACTGTACAGGTAAGGTTTAGGTTTAGGGTTAGGGTTAGGGTTATGGTTACGGTACAGGTTAGGGTTAGGTTGAGCGGTAGGGTTCGGGTTACGGTACAGTTTAGTGTTCAGGTTAGGGATGGTTTAGAGTTAGGGTTACCGTACAGGTTAGGGTCAGGGTTAGGGTTAGGGTTAGGGTTAGGTTAGCGTTAGGGTTAGGCATGTGGTACAGCTGAGGGTTACCGTATGTTTAGGATTACCGTACAGGTTAGGGTTAGTGTTAGGGTTGCGGTACAGGTTAGGGTTAGGGTTAGGGTTACGGTACAGGTTGCGATTAGGGTTAGGCTAAGGGTTGTGGTATGTTAGGGTTAGCGTTAGGATTAGGGTTACGGAATAAGTTAGGGTTACGGTTAGGTTTAGGGATAGGGTTAAGGTATAAGTTAGCATTAGGGTTAGGTTTAGGGTTTGGGTTAGGGTTACGGTACAGGTTAGGGTTAGGGTTAGGGATTCTGTAAGTGTCGGGTTAGGGTTATGGTTAGGGTTTCGATACAAGTTAGGGTGACGTTTAGTGTTAGGGTTAGGGTTACGGCTCAGGTTAGTGTTAGGGTTAGGGTTAGGGTTAGGGTCAAAGTACAGGTTAGGTTTAGTGTTACTGGAAGGGTTACACTACAGTTTAGGATTAGGGTTAGGGTTTCGGTACAGGTTAGGGATATGGTTAGGGTCAGGGTTACGGTACAGGTTAGGTTTAGGGTTAGGGTTAGGTTTAGGGTTAGGGTTACGGTACAACTTAGGGTTAGGGTTAGGGTTAGTGTTAGGGTTACCGTACAGGTTATGGTCAGGGTTAGGGTTAGGCTTTGGTTTAGGGTTAGGTTTGCGGTACAGGTTAAGGATAGGTTTAGGGTTAGGTTTAGGGTTACGGTACAGGTTAGGGTACAGTGAGGGTAACTTTAGGGTTAGGGTTATGGTACAGGTTATGGTTAGTTTTAGGGTTAGTGTTACGTTTATGGTACAGGTCAGGGTTAGGGTTAGGGTTACGGTATAGGTCAGGTTTAAGTTTAGGTTTAGGGTTAGGGTATGTTTAGGGTTTCCGTACTGGTTAGGGTTAGGGTGAGCGTTAGGTTTAGGGTTATGGTACACGTAAGGGTTAAGGTTAGGGTTAGGGTTCGGTTTAGGGTTACGGTACAGGTTAGGGTTAGGGTTAGGGTTAGGGTTAGGTTTACAGTACAGGTTAGGGTTAAGGTTAGTGGTATGGTTACGGTACAGGTTGGGGTTAGGGTTAGGGTTAGGGTTAGGGTTATAGTACAGGTTAATGTTAGGGTTAGGGTTAGAGTTAGGGTTAGAGTTAGGGTTTATGGTACAGGTTAGGCTTAGGTTTGGGTTAGGTTTAGGGTTACAGTACAGGTTAGGGTTAGGGTTAGGCTTAGGGTGAGTGAAACGGTATAGTTTAGTTTTAGGGTTAGGTTTAGGTTTATGGTTAGGGTTAGGGTTACGGTAGTGGTTAGGGTTAGGCTTAGTGTTGGGTTTAGGGTTATGGTTAGGGTTACGGTACAGGTTAGGGTTACGGTTAGGGTTAGGGTTACGGTACAGGTCAGGTTAAAGTTTAGGGTTAGGTTTTTGGGTTAGGTTTATGGTACAAGTTAGGGTTACGGTTAGTTTTAGTGTTAGCGTTACAGTATAGGTTAGCGTTAGGGTTAGGGTTAGGTTTAAGTTTACCGTACAGATTAGGGTTATGGTTAGGTTTGGGTTACTGAAAGGGTTACGGTACAGGTTAGGGTTAGGTTTAGGTTTAGGGTTAGCTTTACGGTACAGGAAACGTTTAGGGTTAGGGTTAGGGTTAGGGTTAGGGCTAGGGTTAGGGTTACGGTACCGGTTAGGTTTAGGTTTAGGTTTAGTTTTAGGGTTAGGGTTAGCGTACTGGTTAGGGTTAGGGTTAGGGTTAGGGTTAGGGTTAGGGTTAGGTTTAGGTTTGCGCTACAGTTTAGGGTTATGGATAGGGATAGGGTTAGTGTTAGGGATAGGGTTAGGTTTGGCATAGAGTTTAGAGTTATGGTTAGGGTTAGGTTACAGGTTAAGTATAGAGGTAGGGTTAGGGTTAGGGTTAGGGTTACGGTACAGTGTAGGGTTAGGGTTAGGTTTACGAAACAGTTTAGGGTTAGGGTTAGGGTTACGGTACAGTTAAGTTGAAGGTTAGGGTTAGTTTTATGGTACAGGTAAGGATTACGGTCAGGGGTAGGGTTACGTTACAGTTTACGGTTAGGGTTAAGTTTAGGGTTACGGTACAGGTTAGGGTTAGGGTTAGGGTTAGGGTTAGGATTAGGTTTAGGGTTAGGGTAAGTTTAGGGTTTCGGTACCGGTTAGGGTTAGGGTGAGCGTTAGGTTTAGGGTTATGGTACACGTTAGGGTTAAGGTTAGGGTTAGGGTTAGGTTTAGGGTTACGGTACAGGTTAGCGTTAGGGTTAGGGTTAGGGTTAGGTTTATAGTACAGGTTAGGGTTAGGGTTAGTGGTATGGTTACGGTACAGGTTGGGGTTAGGGTTAGGGTTAGGTTTAGGGTTTGGGTTAGGGTTAGGGTTATGGTACAGGTTAGGTTTAGGGTTAGTGTTAGGGTTTGGGTTATAGTACAGGTTAATGTTAGGGTTAGGGTTAGAGTTAGGGTTAGAGTTAGGGTTTATGGTACAGGTTAGGCTTAGGTTTGGGTTAAGTTTAGGGTTACAGTACAGGTTATGGTTAGGGTTAGGCTTAGGGTGAGGGAAACGGTATAGTTTAGTTTTAGGGTTAGGTTTAGGTTTATGGTTAGGGTTAGGTTTAAGGTAGTGGTTAGGGTTAGGCTTAGTGTTGGGTTTAGGGTTATGGTTAGGGTTACGGTACAGGTTAGGGTTACGGTTAAGGTTAGGGTTACGGTACAGGTCAGGTTAAAATTTAGGGTTAGGTTTAGGGTTAGGGTTACGGTACAAGTTAGGGTTACAGTTAGTTTTAGGGTTAGCGTTACAGTATAGGTTAGCGTTAAGGTTAGGTTTAGGTTTAAGTTTACCATACAGATTAGGGTTATGGTTAGGTTTGGGTTACTGAAAGGGTTACGGTACAGGTTAGGGTTAGGTTTAGGTTTAGGGTTAGGTTTACGGTACAGGAAAGGTTTAGGGTTAGGGTTAGGGTTAGGGTTAGGGCTAGGGTTAGGGTTACGGTACCGGTTAGGTTTAGGTTTAGGTTTAGGAGTTAGGGTTAGGGTTACAGTACTGGTTAGGGTTAGGGTTAGGGTTAGGGTTAGGTTTAGGTTTGCGCTACAGTTTAGGGTTATGGATAGGGATAGGGTTAGTGTTAGGGTTAGGGTTAGGTTTGGCATAGAGTTTAGAGTTATGGTTAGGGTTAGGTTACAGGTTAAGTATAGAGGTAGGGTTAGGGTTAGTGTTAGGGTTAGGGTTACGGTACAGTGTAGGGTTAGGGTTAGGTTTACGAAACAGTTTAGGGTTAGGGTTAGGCTTAGGGTTAGGGTTACGGTACAGTTAAGTTGAGGTTAGGGTTAGTTTTATGGGACAGGTAAGGATTACGGTCAGGGTTAGGGTTAGGGGTAGGGTTACGTTACAGTTTTGGGTTAGGGTTAAGTTTAGGGTTACGGTACAGTTTAGGGTTAGGGTTAGGGTTAGGGTTAGGTTCAGCGTTATGGTACAGGTTAGGGTTAGCGTTCGGGTTAGGCTTAGGGTTAGGTTATTTTACAGATTAGGTTTAGGGTGAGGGGTAGTGTTAGGGTTAGATTTAGTGTTACGGTACAATTTAGGGTTCGGGTTACTGTACCGGTTAGGGTTAGGTTTGCCATAGAGTTAGGTTTAGGGTTATGGTTCAGGTACAGGAGAGGTTTAGATTTAGGGTTAGGGATAGGGTTAGTGTTACGGTACAGGTTAGGGTTAGGGTTACGGTACTGGTTAGGGTTAGGGTTGGGGTTAGGGTTAGGTTTAGGGTTAGGGTTACGGTACAGGTTATGTTTAGGTTGAGGGTTAGGGTTAGTGTTACGGTACAGTTTAGGGTTAGGGTTAGGGTTAGGGTTACGTTACAGGTAAGGGTTAGATTTAGGATTGGGATTACGGTACAAGTTAGGGTTATGGTAAGGTTTAGGGTTAGGGTTACGTTATAGGTTAGCGTTAGGGTTAGGGTTAGTGTTAGGTTTAGGGTTATGATACAGGTTGGGTTAGGGTTAGGTTTTGGGTTAGGGTTACTGTACAGGTAAGGTTTAGGTTTAGGGTTAGGGTTAGGGTTAGGGTTATGGTTACGGTACAGGTTAGGGTTAGGTTGAGCGGTAGGGTCAGGGTTACGGTACAGGTTAGTGTTCAAGTTAGGGATAGGTTTAGAGTTAGGGTTACCGTACAGGTTAGGGTCAGGGTTAGGGTTAGGGTTAGGGTTAGGTTAGCGTTAGGGTTAGGCATGTGGTACAGCTGAGGGTTAGGAGTATGTTTAGGGTTACCGTACAGGTTAGCGTTAGTGTTAGGGTTGCGGTACAGGTTAGGGTGAGGGTTAGGGTTACGGTACAGGTTGCAGTTAGGGTTAGGCTAAGGGTTGTGGTACATGTTAGGGTTAGGGTTAGGATTAGGGTTACGGAATAATTTAGGGTTACGGTTAGGTTTAGGATAGGGTTAAGGTATAAGTTAGCATTAGGGTTAGGTTTAGGGTTTGGGTTAGGGTTACGGTACAGGTTAGGGTTAGGGTTAGGGATTCTGTAAGTGTCGGGTTAGGGTTATGGTTAGGGTTTCGATACAAGTTAGGGTGAGTTTTAGTGTTAGGGTTAGGGTTACGGCTCAGGTTAGTGTTAGGGTTATGGTTAGGGTTAGGGTCACAGTACAGGTTAGGTTTAGTGTTACTGGAAGGGTTACACTACAGTTTAGGATTAGGGTTAGGGTTTCGGTACAGGTTAGGGATAGGGTTGGGGTCAGGGTTACGGTACAGGTTAGGTTTAGGGTTAGGGTTAGGTTTACGGTTAGGGTTACGGTACAACTTAGGGTTAGGGTTAGGGTTAGTGTTAGGGTTACCGTACAGGTTATGGTCAGGGTTAGGGTTAGGCTTTGGTTTAGGGTTAGGTTTGCGGTACAGGTTAAGGATAGGTTTAGGGTTAGGTTTAGGGTTACGGTACAGGTTAGGGTACAGTGAGGGTAACTTTAGGGTTAGCGTTATGGTACAGGTTATGGTTAGTTTTAGGGTTAGTGTTACGTTTATGGTACAGGTCAGGGTTAGGGTTAGGGTTACGGTATAGGTCAGGTTTAAGTTTAGGTTTAGGGTTAGGGTATGTTTAGGGTTTCGGTACTGGTTAGGGTTAGGGTGAGCGTTAGGTTTAGGGTTATGGTACACGTAAGGGTTAAGGTTAGGGTTAGGGTTCAGTTTAGGGTTACGGTACAGGTTAGGGTTAGGGTTAGGGTTAGGGTTAGGGTTAGGTTTACAGTACAGGTTAGGGTTAAGGTTAGTGGTATGGTTACGGTACAGGTTGGGGTTAGGGTTAGGGTTAGGGTTATAGTACAGGTTAATGTTAGGGTTAGGGTTAGAGTTAGGGTTAGATTTAGGGTTTATGGTACAGATTAGGCTTAGGTTTGGGTTAGGTTTAGGGTTACAGTACAGGTTAGGGTTAGGGTTAGGCTTAGGGTGAGGGAAACGGTATAGTTTAGTTTTAGGGTTAGGTTTAGGTTTATGGTTAGTGTTAGGGTTACGGTAGTGGTTAGGGTTAGGCTAAGTGTTGGGTTTAGGGTTATGGTTAGGGTTACGGTACAGGTTAGGGTTACGGTTAGGGTTAGGGTTACGGTACAGGTCAGGTTAAAGTTTAGGGTTAGGTTTAGGGTTAGGTTTACGGTACAAGTTAGGGTTACGGTTAGTTTTAGTGTTAGCGTTACAGTATAGGTTAGCGTTAGGGTTAGGGTTAGGTTTAAGTTTACCGTACAGATTAGAGTTATGGTTAGGTTTGGGTTACTGAAAGGGTTACGGTACAGGTTAGGGTTAGGTTTAGGTTTAGGGTTAGCTTTACGGTACAGGAAACGTTTAGGGTTAGGGTTAGGGTTAGGGTTAGGGCTAGGGTTAGGGTTACGGTACCGGTTAGGTTTAGGTTTAGGTTTAGTTTTAGGGTTAGGGTTAGCGTACTGGTTAGGGTTAGGGTTAGGGTTAGGGTTAGGGTTAGGGTTAGGTTTAGGTTTGCGCTACAGTTTAGGGTTATGGATAGGGATAGGGTTAGTGTTAGGGTTAGGGTTAGGTTTGGCATAGAGTTTAGAGTTATGGTTAGGGTTAGGTTACAGGTTAAGTATAGAGGTAGGGTTAGGGTTAGGGTTAGTGTTACGGTACAGTGTAGGGTTAGGTTTAGGTTTACGATACAGTTTAGGGTTAGGGTTAGGTTTAGGTTAGGGTTAGGGTTAGGGTTGGTGTTTAGATACAGTTAAGTTTAGGGTTAGGGTTAGTTTTATGGGACAGGTAAGGATTACGGTCAGGGTTAGGGTTAGGTGTAGGGTTACGTTACAGTTAGGGTTAGGGGTAAGTTTAGGGTTACGGTACAGGTTAGGGTTAGGGTTCGGGTTAGGCTTAGGGTTAGGTTATTTTACAGATTAGGTTTAGGGTGAGGGGTAGTGTTAGGGTTAGGTTTAGTGTTACGGTACAGTTTAGGGTTCGGTTTACTGTACCGGTTAGGGTTAGGTTTGCCATAGAGGTTAGGTATAGGGTTACGGTTCAGGTACAGGAGAGGTTTAGATTTAGGGTTAGGGATAGGGTTAGTGTTACGGTACAGGTTAGGGTTAGGGTTACTGTACTGGTTAGGGTTAGTTGGGTTAGGGTTGGGTTTAGGGTTAGGGTTACGGTACAGGTTATGGTTAGGTTGAGGGTTAGGGTTGGTGTTACGGTACAGTTTAGGGTTAGGGTTAGGGTTAGGGTTACGTTACAGGTAAGGGTTAGATTTAGGATTAGGGTTACGGTACAAGTTAGGGTTATGGTAAGGTTAGGGTTAGGTTTACGTTATAGGTTAGCGTTAGGGTTAGGGTTAGTGTTAGGTTTAGGGTTATGATACAGGTTAGGGTTAGGGTTAGGTTTTGGGTAAGGGTTACTGTACAGGAAAGGTTTAGTGTTAGGGTTAGGGTTAGGGTTAGGGTTACGGTACAGGTTAGGGTTAGGTTGAGCGGTAGGGTTAGGGTTACGGTGCAGGTTAGTGTTCAGGTTAGGGATAGGTTTAGAGTTAGGGTTACCGTACAGGTTAGGGTCAGGTTTAGGGTTAGGGTTAGGGTTAGGGTTACGTTAGCGTTAGGGTTAGGTTTAGGGTTAGTTTAACGTTAGGGTTAGGCATGTGGTACAGCTGAGGGTTAGGAGTATGTTTAGGGTTACCGTACAGGTTAGGGTTAGTGTTAGGGTTGCGGTACAGGTTAGGGTTAGGGTTAGGTTTAGGGTTAGGGTTACGGTACAGGTTGCGATTAGGGTTTGGTAAGGGTTGTGGTACATGTTAGGGTTAGGGTTAGGATTAGGGTTACGGAATAAGATAGGGTTACGTTTAGGTTAGGGTTAGGGTTAGGGTTACTGTAAGTGTAGGGTTAGGGTTATGGTTAGGGTTTCGATACAAGTTAGGGTGAGGTTTAGTGTTAGGGTTAGGGTTACGGCACAGGTTAGTGTTAGGGTTAGGGTTAGGGTCACAGTACAGGTAGGTTTAGTGTTACTGGAAGGATTACGGTACAGTTTAGGATTAGGGTTAGGGTTTCGGTACAGGGTAGGGATAGGGTTAGGGTCAGGTTACGGTACAGGTTAGGGTTAGTTTTAGCGTTAGCGTTAGGTTTACGATACAGTTCAGGGTTAAATTTGGGGTAGGGTTAGGGTTACGGTAGTGGTTAGGGTTAGGGTTAGGTTTGGGATTAGGGTTG
>JAEUCK010002847.1:0-40158 GCA_017311455.1 Otocyon megalotis megalotis
GGTTAGGATTAGGGTTACTGTACAAGTTAGGGTTAGGTTAGGGTTAGTGTTAAGGTTAGGGTTACGGTAGAGGTTAGGTTAGGTTTAGGGTTAGGTTAGGTTTAGGGTTAGGTTAGGTTTAGGCTTAGGGTTTCGTGACAGTTTAGGGTACAGGTTAGGTGTATGGTTACGGTACAGGTAAAGGTAGGGTTAGGCTTAGCGTTAGGGTTAGGGTTAGGGTTTGGGTTTCCATACAGGTTAGGGTTAGGGTTAGGGTTCGGGTTAGGGTGAGGGTTATGGTACAGGTTAGGTTTAGGGTTAGGGGTAGGGTTACAGTTCAGGTAAGCAATAGGGTTAGTGTTAGCGTTAGGGTTAGGTTTACGCTACAGTTGAGGGTTAAGTTTAGGGTTAGGGTTAGGGTTAGGGTTAGGGTTAGGGTTACGGTAGTGGTGAGGTTATGGTTAGGGTTAGGTTCAGGGTTACGATTAGGGTAACCGTACAGTTTAGGGTTATGTTTAGGGTTAGGTTTAGGGTTAGGGTTAAGGTTAGGTTTAAGGTTAGGGTTAGGGTTATCGTAAAGGTTAGGGATACGGATAGGGTTAGGTTTAGTGTTAGGTTTACGGTCCAGGTTAGGGTTAGTGTTAGGATTAGGAATACGGTACAAGTTAGGGTTAGGGTTAGTGTTCGTGTTAGGGTTAGGGTTATTGTTGCAGTACTGGTTAGGGTTACGGTTAGGGTTTGGATTACCATACAGGTTAGGTTTAGGGTTAGTGTTAGGGTTAGGGTTATGTTTGCGGTACTGGTTAGGGTTACGTTTAGGGTTTGGGTTACCATACAGGTTAGCATTAGGTTTGGGATAGGGTTAGGTATACGGTACAGGTTAGGGCTAGGGTTAGGTTTAGTGTTACGGTACAGGTTGTGGTTAGGTTTAGGGTTAGGGTTAGGGTTACGGTACACGTTAGGGTTAGGTTGACGGGTAGTGCTACGTTACAGGTCAGGGTTAGGGTTAGGGTTAGGATTAGGGTTATGGTACAGGTTAGGGTTAGGGGTAGGGTTAGGGTTAGGGTTAGGGTTATGGTACAGGCTAGGTTTAGGGTTAGGGTTAGGGTTAGTGTTAGGGTTAGTGTTACGGTACAGGTTAGGGTTAGGTTTACTGTTAGAGTTAGGGTTAGGTTTGCCATAAAGGTTAGGGTTAGGGTTAGGGCACAGGTTAGGTTAATAGTTAGGGTTAAGTTTAGAGCTAGGGTTACCGTACAGTTTAGGGTTAGGGTTAGGGTTAGTGTTAGGTTTAGGGTTACGGTACAGGGTAGGGTTAGGGTTAGGGTTACTGTTACGGTACAAGTAAGGGTTACAGTTGGGTTAGGGTTAGGGTTAGGGTTAGGGTTAGGGTTACCGTATAGGTTAGTGTCAGGGTTAGGTTTACCGTTAGGTTTAGGGTTACGGTTAGGTTTGCGGTACAGGTTAGGTTTAGGGTTAGGGTTACGGTACAGGTTAGCATTAGGGTTGGGGTTAGGGTTAGGGTTACGGTACAGGTTAGGGTTAGGGTTAGGGTTACGGTAGAGGTTATGGTTAGGTTTAGGGTTAGGGTTAGGGTTACCGTACAGGTTAGGGTTAGGCTGGTTAGGGTTAGGTTTGCGGTACAGGTTGGGTTAAGGTTAGGGTTAGGTTTAGGTTTAGAGTTAGGGTTGCGTTACAGGTTAGGTTTAGGTTTAGGGTTACGGTACAGGTTAGCATTAGGGTTGGGCTTAGGGTTAGGGTTACGGTACAGGTTAGGGTTAGCGTTAGGGTTATTTTAGAGGTTATGGTTAGGGTTAGGGTTAGGGTACAGGTTAGGGTCACGGTGAGGGTTAGAGTTCCGTTACAGGTTAGGGTTAGGATTAGGGTTAGGATTAGGGTTAGTGTTAGGTTAGGTTTACGGTACAGGTTAAGGTTAGGTTTAGGGTTAGGGTTAGGTTTAGGGTACAGGTTAGGGTTAGGGTAGGGTTAGGGTTAGGGTTACGGTACAGGTTAGGTTTCGGTTTAGGGTTAGGGTTAGGTTTAGGGTTAGTGTTACGGTTCAGATTAGGGTTAGGGTTAATGTTAGGGTTAGGGTTAGGTTTCCCATAGAGTTTAGGTTTAGGGTTAGGATTAGGGTACAGATTAGGGTTAGGTTTAGGGTTAGGTTTAGGGTTACGATACAGGGTAGGGTTAGGGATAGGGTTATGGTTTCGGTACAGGTTAGGGTTAGGGTTAGTGTTAGTGTTACAGTACAGGTTAGGGTTAGGATTAGGGTTAGGGTTAAGGTACAGTTTAGGTTTAGGGCTAGGGTAAGTGTTACGGTACAGGTAAGGGTTACGGTTAGGGTTATGGTTAAGGTTACGGTTAGGGTTGTGGTACAGTTGAGGGTTAGAGTTACGGGTAGGGTTAGGGTTCGGGTTAGGTTTCGGGTTAGTGTTAGGTTTACAGTACAGGTTAGGGTTATGGTTAGGGATATTGTTACGGTACAGGTAAGGGTTGTGGTTAGGGTTAGGGTTAGCGTTAGGTTAGGGGTAGGGTTAGTGTTAGGATTAGGGTTAGGGTTAAGGTTAGGTTAGGTTTAGGTTTCGGGTTATGGTACAGGTTAGAGTTAGGGTTAGGTTAGGGTTAGGGTTAGGGTTAGGTTTAGGGTTACGGTTAGGGTTACGGTAGTAGTTAGGGTTAGGCTTAGTGTTGGGTTTAGGGTTTGGGTTAGTGTTATGGTACAGGTTAGGGGTACGGTTAGGGCTAGGGTTGGTTAGGGTTAAGGTTAGGGTAGGGTTAGGGTTAGGGTTACAGTACAGGTTAGGTTCAGGGTTGGGGTTAAGGTTAAGGTTAGGGATAGGTTTAGGTTTAGTGTTAGGTTTACGGTACAGGTTAGGGTTAGGGTTAGGGTTACGGTAGAAGTTATGGTTAGGTTTAGGGTTAGGGTTAGGGTTACCGTACAGGTTAGGGTTAGGCTGGTTAGGGTTAGGTTTGCAGTACACGTTAGGATTAGGGTTAGGGTCAGGTTAGGGTTAGGGTTATGGTAGAGGTTATGGTTAGGTTTAGGATTAGGGTTAGGGTTACAGTACTGGTTAGGGTCAGGGTGAGGGTTAGGGTTATGTTACAGGTTAGGGTTAGGATTAGGGTTAGGATTAGGGTTAGTGTTAGGTTAGGATTACGGTACAGTTTAGGGTTAGGTTTAGGGTTATGGTTAGGGTTACGGTACAGTTTAGGTTTAGGTTTAGGGTTAGGGTTAGGGTTAGGGTTAGGGTTAGTGTTACGGTACAGGCTAGGGTTAGGGTTAATGTTAGGGTTAGGGTTAGGTTTGCCATAGAAGTTAGGGTTAGGGTTAGGATTAGGGTACAGGTTAGGGTTAGGTTTAGGTTTAGGTTTAGGGTTACGATACAGTGTAGGGTTACGGTTAGGGTTTCGGTACAGGTTAGGGTTAGGATTAGGGTTAGGGTTACAGTACAGGTTAGGGTTAGGGTTAGGATTAGTGTTAGGGTTAGGGTAAGGTACAGTATAGGTTATGGCTAGGGTAAGTGTTACGGTACAGGTAAGGGATACAGTTAGGGTTAGGGTTAAGGTTACGGTTAGGGTTGCAGTACAGTTGAGGGTTAGAGTTACGGGTAGGTTTAGGTTTAGGGTTACGGTTCGGGTTAGGGTTAGGTTTACAGTACGGGTTAGGGTTATGGTTAGGGGTATGGTTACGGTACAGGTAAGGGTTAGGTTTAGGGTTAGCGTTAGGGTTAGGGTTAGGGTTAGTGTTAGGTTTAGGGTTACGGTTAAAGTTAGGGTTAGGTAGGGTTCGGGTTACGGTACAGTTTAGAGTTAGGGTTAGGGTTAGGGTTAGGTTTAGGTTTAGGGTTATGGTTCTGGTTACGGTAGTGGTTAGGGTTAGGCTTAGGTTTGGGTTTAGGGTTTTGGTTAGCGTTAAGGTACAGGTTAGGGGTATGGTTAGGGCTAGGGTTGGTTAGGGTTAAGGTTAGCGTAGGGTTAGGGTTAGGGTTACAGTACATGTTAGGTTCAGGGTTGGGGTTAAGGTTAGGGTTAGGGATAGGTTTAAGTTTAGTGTTAGGTTTACGGTACAGGTTAGTGTTTCGGTTAGGTTTAGGGTTACCGTACAGGTTAGGGTTAGTGTTAGGGTTAGGGTTAGGGTTGCGGTACAGGTTAGGTTTAGGGTTATGGTTAGGGTTACCATATAGGTTAGGGTTAGTGTTAGGGTTAGGGTTAGGGTTAGGGTTAGGGTTAGGATTACCGTACAGGTGTGTCAGGGTTAGGGTTAGCGTTAGGTTTAGGGTTACGGTTAGGGTTGTCGGACAGTTTAGGGTTAGGGTTACGTTACATGTTAGGGTTAGGGTTAGGGTTAGGGTTAGGATACAGATAAGGGTTACGGTTAGGGTTAGTGTTAGGGTTACGGTATTGGTTAAGGTTAGTGTTAGGTTTAGGGTTACGGAACTGGTAAGGGTTGGGTTTAGGGTTAGTGTTCGTTTAAGGGTTAGGGTTATGTTTAGTGTTAGGGTTAGGGTTAAGGTCAGGTTACGGGTAAGGGTTACGTTTAGTGTTAGGGTTTGGTTTAGGATTAGGGTTAGGGTACAGGTCAGGGTTACGGTTAGGGTTAGGGTTAGGTTTAAGGTAGAGATAAGGGTTACAGTTAGGGTTAGGGTTTGTTACGGGTTAAGGTTAGGGTTAGTGTTAAGGTTAGGGGTTAGGGTTAGTGTTAGGGTTAGGGTTACATTAAGGGTTAGGGTTAATTTAGGGTTAGGTTAGGGTTCGAGTAAGGGTTAGTGTTAGGGTACGGGTAAGTCTTACGGTTCGGGTTATGGTTGCTGTTAGGGTTAGGTTTAGAGTTATGGTACAGCTTCGGGTTAGGGTTAGGTTTAGGGTTAGGGTTAGGGTTAGGATTTGGGTTAGGTTTCGGGTACGGGTAAGGGTTATGGTTAGGGTTAGGGTTAGGTTTAGGTTTAGGGTAAGGGTAAGGGTTATATTTAGGGTTAAGATTAGGATTACGGTTAAGGTACAGGTTAGTTTTAGGGTTAGGGTGAGGGTTCAGGTAAGGGTTCGGGTTAGTTTTAGGGTTAGGGTTAGGGTACGGGTAAGGGTTATGGATAGGATTAGGTTTAGGGTTTGGTTTAGGTTACGGGTAAGGATTACGTTTATGGTTAGGTTTAGGGTTAGGGTTACGGTACGTGTTAGTGTTAGCGTTAGGGTTAGGGTTCAGTTAAGGTTTAGGGTTAGGGTTAGCGTTATGGTACGGGTAAGCTTTATGGTTAGGGTTGGGGTTAGGGTTATAGTTACGGTAAGTGTTACAGTTCGGTTTAGGGTTAGAGTTCAGGTAAGTGTTAGTTTACGGTTAGGGTTAGGGTACGTGTAACGGTTAAGTTTAGGGTTAGATTTTCAGTTAGGTATGGTACGGGTTAGGTTTAGGGTTAGGATTAGTAATAGTGTTACGGTACAGGTTAGGTTTAGGATCAGGGTTAGGGTTTGGGTAAGAGTTACAGTTAGGGTTAGAGTTAGTGTGAGGTTACGGGTACGGGTTACGGTTAGGGTTTGAGTTAGGGTTAGGGTTACAGTATGGTTAGGAATAGGGTTAGGGTCGGGTAACATTTAGGGTATGGGTTAGGGTTAGGGTTAGGATTATGGTTACAGTTAGGGTTAGAGTTAGGTTTAGGTTACGGTTAAGGGTTACGGTTTGGGTTAGGGTTAGAGTTACGTTTAGGGTTAGGGTACAGGTAAGGGTTAAGGTAAGGGTTGGGTTTACGGTTAGTGTTATGGTACGGGTTAGGGTTAGATTTAGGGTCGGGTAAGGGTTAGGGTTAGTGTTAGGTTTAGGGTACGGGTAAGGGTTACGGTTACGGTTAGGGTTAGAGTTAGGTTTAGGATTAGGGTACGGGTAAGGGTTATGGTTAGGGTTATGTTTAGGGTTAGGTTTACGGTATGGGTTACGTTTAGGGTAGGGTTAGGCATAGGGTACGGGTAAGGGTTGCTGTTAGGGTTGGGATTAGGGTTAGGGTTATGGTACGGTTTAGGGTTAGGGTTAGGGTTTGGTTACGGTTAGGGTATGGGTTAGGGTTAGGGTTAGGCTTAAGGTTACGTTACGGTTTAAGGTGGGGTTAGGCTTAGTGTTGGATTAAGTGTTAAGGTTAGGTTTAGGGTTAGGGTACAGGTAAGGGTTACGGTTAGTGTTAGGGGTAGGGTTAGGGTAGGGTTAGGGCACGGGTAAGGGTTAAGGTTAGGGTTAGGGTTAGGTTATGGTTAGGGTAAGGGTACGGCTAAGCGTTACGGTTAGGGTTACGGTTAGGATTACGGTACAGGTTAGGGTTAGGGTTACGGTTAGGGTTCGTGTAAGGGTTAAGTTTAGGGCTAGGGTACGGGTAAGGTTTATACTTAGGTTTATGGTAAGGGTTAGGGTTAGTTTATGGGTAAGGTTTACGGTTAGGGTTAGGGTTAGTGTTAGGTTTAGGGTAAGGGTTAGGTTTAACGTTAGGGTTAGGGTACGGGTTACTGTACGGGTTAGGGTTAGGGTTAAGGTTCGTGTAAGGGTTTGGTTTAGGGTTAGGATTAGGGTTAGGGTACGGGTAACTGTTACGGTCAGGGTTAGCTTCAGGTTACGGGTAAGGTTTACGGTTAGGGATAGGGTTAGTGTAGGATACGGGTAAGCGTTATGGTTTAGGTTAGGGTTAGGATTAGGGTTCGGGTAAGGGTTAGGGTCAGGTTTACGGTTAGGGTTAGGGTGAGGGTTAGGTTTACGGTTCAGATTAGGGTTAGGGTTAGGGTTACTGTTCATGTAAGGGTTAGGGTTTTGTGAGCATTAGGGTTATGGTACGGGTTAGGGTTAGGGTTAGGGTTGGGGTAAAAGTTAGGGTTAGGATTAGGGTTAGGGTTAGGGTACAGTAAGGGTTACAGTTAGTGTTAGGGGTAGGTGTAGGGTTAGAGTTAGGTGGAGGGCACGTTAAAGGTTACAGTGAAGGTTAGCATTAGGGTTAGGTTAGGATTAGGGTTAGGGTACGGGTAAGGGTTACGTTAGGTTTAGGGTTAGGGAGAGGTCTATGGTGCGTGTCAGGGTTAGGGTTAAGGTTGGGGTAAGGGTTAGGGTTAAGGTATGGGTTAGAGTAGGGGTAAGGTTTGCAGTTAGGGTTAGGGTTAGGTTTTGGTAAGGGTTAGGCTTAGGGTAGGGGTAACTGTTATGATTAGGGTTAGGGTTAGGGTGAGGGTACGGGTAAGGCTCACATTTAGCGTTTGGATTAGGGTTAGTTTTACGGTACGGGTTAGGGTTAGGGTTAGGGTGCGGGTAAGGGTTCGGGTTAGGGTTAGGATTAAGGTTAGGATACGAGTAAGGGTTACAGTTAGGGTTAGGTTTACAGTTAGTGTAAGGGTTAGGCTTAGGTTATGGGTAAGAGTTACGGTTATGGTTAGGGTTAGGTTAGGGTTAGGATTAGGGATAGGTAATGGGTAAGGGTTAGGGTTAGGTTTAGGTTTTGGGAAAGGGTTCGGGTTAGGGTTAGGGTTAGGTTATGGGTAAGTTTACTGTTAGGGTTAGGGTTATGGTTATGGTTATGGTACGGGTAAGGGTTACATTTAGGGTTAGGATTAGGATTAGTGTTACAGTACAGGTTAGGTTTAGGGTTAGGTTTAGGGTTCGGGTAAGGGTTCGGGTTTGGTTTAGGGTTAGGGTTTGGGTTTTTGCTAGGCTATGGATTAGAGTTAGGGTTAGGGTTATGGTTTGGGTAAGGGTTAAGGTTTGGGTACAGGTAATGGTTAGCGTTAGGGTTAGGGTTAAGGTTAGGGTTAAGTTTAGCTTTAGGGTTAGGGTGAGGTTACGGTTAGGGTTACATTTAGGGTTAGGATTAGGGTTACGGTTCTGGTTCCGGTACGTGTTAGGGTTACGGTTAAGGTTAGTGTTCCAGTAAGGGTTCGTTTTATGATTAGGGTTAGGGTTAGGGTATGGTTAAGGGTGAAGGTGAAGGTTTTTTTTAGGGTTAGGGTTAGGGTTAGGTTACGGGTAAGGTTTACTGTTAGGGATAGTGTTAGGGTTAGGATTACGGTACGGGTTAGGGTTAGGGTTAGGTTTAGGTTACGGGTAAGGGTTACGGTTAGGGTTAGGGTAAGAGTTAGGATTAGGGTTAGGTAACGTGGAAGGGTTATGGTTAGTGTTAGGGTTAGTGTTAGGTTTCGGGTAAGGGTTAGGATTATGGTTACGGTTAGGGTACGGGTAAGTTTACGGTTAGCGTTAGTGTTATGGTTAGGGTTGGGTACGGGTAAGGGTTACATTGAGGGCTAGGATTAGTATTAGTGTTACCGTACTGGTTAGGTTTAGCGTTAGGGTTAGATTTCGGGTAAGGTTTCGGGTTAGGTTTAGGGTTAGGTTAGGGTATGGGTAAGGGTTACATTTAGGGTTAGGGTAAGGGTTACGTTTGGTTATGGGTAAGGATTACGGTTATGGTTAGGTTTAGGGTTAGAGTTCTGGTACGGGTTAGGGTTAGGTTTAGGGTTAGGGGTCGGGTAAGGGTTACGGTTAGTGTTAGGGTATGGGTAAGGGTTACGGTTAGGTTTACGGTTATGGGTGCGTACGGGAAAGGGTTACGGTTAGGGTTAGTGTTAGGGACAGGGTTTGGGGTCGGGTAAGTGTTAGGGTAGGGTTAGTGTTAGGGTTAGGGTACGGTTAACGGTTACTGTTAGGGTTAGGGTTAGTGTACGGGTTAGGGTTACTGGTACTGTTATGGTTACGGTTAGAGTTAGGGTTAGGGTTAGGTTTAGGGTTTGGTTTACTGTATGGGTTAGGGTTAGGGTTAGGGTTAGGGTAAGGTTTACAGTTAGGGTTAAGTTCAGGGTTAGGGTTTGGGTATGGGTGTTACGGTCCTGTTTAGGTTTATGGTGAGGGTTAGGGTACGGGTAAGTGTTACAGTTCGGATTAGGGATAGGATTAGGATTAGGGTAAAGCTGAGGGTAAGGATTACGGTTAGGGTTAGGTTGAGGGTAAGGGTTACGTTACGGGTTAGGGTTAGGGTTAGCATTAGAGTTCGGGTAAGGGTTACGGTTAGGGTTAGGGTGAGTGTTATTTTTACGGTATGGGTTAGATTTAGGGTTAGGTTTAGGGTTCGGGTAAGAGTTAGGGTTAGGGTGAGGGTTATCATTACAGTACGGGTTAGGGTTAGGGTTCGGGTTAGGGTTAGGGTTATGGTTAGGGTACGGGTCAGGGTTACAGTTAGGTTTAGGGTAATGGTTATTGTATGGGTAAGGGTTACGGTTATGGATAGCATTAGGTTTAGTGTTAGGGTATGGGTTAGGGTTAGGGTTACGGTTACGGTTATGGTTACGGTACGGGTTAGGGTTGGGATTAGGGTTAGGGTACTGTTAAGGTTTAGGGTTAGGGTTAGGTTAGGGTAGGGTTAGGGTACGGGTAAGGGTTACGGTTAGTGTTAGGGGTAGGGTTAGGGGTAGGGTTAGAGAACGGGTAAGGATTACAGTTAGGTTTAGTGTTAGGGTTAGTTTAGGGTTAGTGTTAGGGTTAGGGTTCGGGTAAGGGTAGGGTTTAGTGTTCGGGTTAGGGTACAGGTAAGGTTTATGGTGGGGGTTAGGGTAAGGGTTAGGGTTAGGTTACGGGTAAGGGTAACGTTTAGGGTTAGGGTTGGGTTAGGGTTAGGGTTAGAATTAGGATTAGGTTACGGGTAAGGGTTACAGTTAGGGTTAGGGTTACGAGAGGGTTAGGATAGGTTTCCAGTAAGGGTTAGGGTTATGGTTAGGGTTAGTTTAGGTTTCCGGTGAGGGTTCGTGTTAGGGTTCGGATTAGGGTTAGGGTACTGGTAAGGGGTACGGTTCGGGTTAGTGTTAGGTTTAGGGTTAGGGTTAGGTTACGGGTCGGTTAACAGTTAGGGTTAGCGTTAGGGTTAGGGTACGGGTAAGGGTTACGGTTAAGGTGAGGTTTAGGGTTAGGATTATTGTATGGGTTAGGGTTAGTGTTAGGGTTAGGGTTTGGGTAAGGGTTAGGGTTAGGGTTAGTGTACGGGTAAGGATTACGTTTAGGGTTAGGTTTAGGGTAACCTTAAGGGTTAGGTTAGGGGAAAGGGTTAGGGTTTGTGATAGGGTTAGGGTTAGGGTAGGATTAGGGTTAGGTAACGGGTAAGGGTTATGGTTAGGGTTAGGGTTATGGTCAGGTTTCGGTTTTGGTTAAGGGCTAGGGTTAGGGTTAGAGTATGGGTAAGGTTACGGTTAGGGTTAGGGTTATGGTTAGAGTTAGTGTACGGGTAAGGGTAACATTTAGGGTTAGAATTAGGATTAGGGTTAAGGTACAGTTTATGTTTAGGGTTAGAGTTAGGGTTCCGGTAAGGGTTCGGGTTGGCGTTAGGGTTAGGGTACGGGTAAGGGTTACAGTTAGGTTTAGGGTTAGTGTTAGGGTTAGGTAATGGTAAGCGTTATGGTTATGGTTAGTTTTAGGGTTAGAGTTAAGGTATGGGTTAGGATTAGGGTTAGGGTTAGGGTTTGGATAAGGTTTAGGGTTAGGGTTAGGGTTAGGGTACAGGTAAGGGTTACGGTTAGGGTTAGGGTTAAGGTTAGGCTTAGTGTTAGGGTACGCACAAGGGTTACTGTTAGGTTTGGGGTTAGGGTTTGGGTTACGGGACCTGTTAGGGTTAGGGTTCAGGTAAGGGTTAGGTATAGGTTTCGGGTAAGGGTTAGCGTTAGGTTTAGTGTTAGGGTACGGTTAGGGTTACGGTTAGGTTTAGGGTTAGGGTTAGGTTTAGGGTTACGGTACGGGTTAGGGTTAGGTTTAGGGTCCGGGTAAGTGTTACGGTTATGTTTAGTGTTATGGTATGGGTTAGTGTTAGGCTTACGGTTAGGTTTACAGTAAGGTTAGAGTTCGGGTAAGGGTTAGTGTTAGGGATAGTGTTAGGGTTAGGGTGCGGGTAAGGGTTACGGTAAGGGTTAGGTTTAGGGTTAGGGTTAGGGAATGGGTAAATTTACGGTTAGGGTTAGGGTTATGGTTAGGGTTAGGGTTAGGGTACAGTAAGAGACTTTACAGGTTAGAGTTAGCGTTAGGGTTAGGGTTCGAGTAAGGGTAGGGTTAGTGTTCGGGTTAGGGGACGGGTAAGAGTTACGGTTAGGGTTAGGTGTAGGGTTAGGGTTAGGGTACGGTTAAGGGTTATGGTTAGGGTTAGTGTTAGGTTAGGGTTACGGTACACATTAGGTTAGGGTTAGGTTTAGGTGTAGGGTTAGGGTTAGGGTACGGTTCAGGGTTATGGTTAGCGTTAGTGTTAGGTTAGTGTTACGGTACACGTTAGGGTTAGGGTGAGGTTTAGGTTTAGGGGTTAGGGTTAGGGTTAGGGTGAGGGTGAGGGTTAGGTTACAGGAAAGGGTTACGGTTAGGGTCAGGATAAGTTTTAGGGTTAGGGTTAGGGTACGGGTAAGGGTTAAGGTTAGGGTTAAGGTTAGGGTACTGGTAAGGATTACGTTTAGGTTTAGGTTTATGGTTAGGGTTACGGTTACGGTTAGGGTTATGTTTTGGTTTAGGGTTTGGGTTCGGGTAAAGTTTAGGGTTAGGGATAGTGTTAGGCTGAGGGTACGGGCAAGTGTTACAGTTACGGTTAGTTTTAGTGTTATGGTATGGGTTAGGGTAAGGGTTATCGTTAGGTTTATGGTTAGGGTTAGGGTTCAGATAAGGGTTAGTGTTAGGGTTAGTGATAGGTAAGGTATGGGTAAGGGTTACGGTAAGGGTTAGGTTTGTGGTTAGGGTTACGGTACCGGTTATCTTTTCGGTTAGGATTAGTTTTAGTATTAGGTTTAGGGTACTTGTAAGGGTTATGATTAGGGTTAGGGTTGGGGTTAGGGTTAGGGAAAGGGTAAGTGTTAATTTTAGCGTTAGCATTAGGGTTACGGTACTGGTTAGGGTTATGGTTAGGTGTTAGGGCGGGTTAGTGTTAGGGTTAGGTGTAGAGTTAGGGTTAAGGTACGGGTAAGGGTTACGTTTAGTGTTAGGGTTACAGTTACTGTTACGGTATGGGATAGGGCTAGGATTAGGGGTAGGTACGGTACAGGTTAGGTTTAGGGTGAGGGTTAGAGTTCGGGTAAGGTTTAGGGTTAGGGTTAGTGTTAGGTTTAGTGTATGGGTAAGGGTTACGGTTATGGTTAGCTTTAGGATACGGTTAAGGGTTACGGGTGGGTTAGGGTTAGGGTTAGGGTTCGGGATAGGGTTAGGGTCGGGTAAGTGTTACGGTTAGGGTTAGGGTTAGGGATAGGTTTAGTGTTCGGGTTAGGTTTACGGTATGGGTTACGGTTCGGTTTAGGGTTAGGGCTCGGGTAAGGGTTAGGGTTAGGTTTAGGGATAGGTTTAGGGTTAGGGTTAGGGTTACGGTACGGATTAGGTTTAAGGTTATGGATAGGGTTTGGGTAATGGTTAGGGTTAGGGTTAGGGTTAGGGTTAGGGTTAGGGTACAGATAAGGTTTACCGGTAGGGTTATGTTTAGGGTACAGGTAAGGGTTACATTTAGGTTTAGGGTTAGGTTTAGGTTTAGGGTACTTTTAAGGGTTATTGTTTGGTTTATGGTTAGGATTAGGTTTACATGACGGGTTAGGGTTAGGGTTAGGTTTCAGGTAAGTGTTAGGGTTAGAGTTAGGGTACGGGTTAGGGTTAAGGTTAGGGTTAGGGTTAGGGTACCTGTAATTGTTACGGTTAGGGTTAGGTTTGGGTTAGGGTTATGGTATGGGTTAGGGTTAGGTTTAGGGTTCGGTTAAGGGTTAGGGTTAGGGTTAGGGTACGGGTAAGGTTTACGGTTAGAGTTAGTGTTAAGGTTAGGTTTACGGTTCGGGTTAGTTTTAGGGTTAGGGTTATGGTTGCAGTACGGGTTAGGTTTAGTGTTAGGTTTAGGGTTTGGTAAAGTTTAGGCTTAGGGTTAGGGTTAGGGATAGTGTTAGGGTTAGTGTTAGGGTTAGGGTATGGGTACGGGTAAGGGTTAGGATTAAGGTACAGGTTAGGGTTAGGGTTATGGTTAGGGTTCGGGTTAGGGTTAGGGGTAGTGTAGGGTTAAGGTATGGGTAAGGGTTACGGTTAGGATTAGGGTTATTATTAGGGTTACGGTACGCATTAAGGTTAGGTTTAGGGTTAGGGTTAGGGTTCGGGTATCGGTTAGAGTTAGGGTTAGGTTACGGGTAAGGGTTACGGTTAGGGTTAGGGTTACGTTTAGGGTTTGGATAGGTTTCCGGTAAGGGTTAGGGTTAGGGTTACGGTTAGTTTAGGTTTCTGGTGAGGGTTCGTGTTAGGGTTCGGATTAGGGTTAGGGTACTGGTAAGGGGTACGGTTCGGGTTAGGGTTAGGTTTAGGGTTAGGGTTAGGTTATGGGTAGGTTTATGGTTAGGGTTAGCGTTAGGGTTAGGGTACGGGAAAGGGTTACAGTTAAGGTGAGGGTTAGGGTTAGGATTACGGTATGGGTTAGGGTTAGTGTTAGGGTTAGAGTTCAGGTAAGGGTTAGGGTTAGGGTTAGGGTTAGTGTATGGGTAAGGATTATGTTTAGGGTTAGGTTTAGGGTAAGCTTAAGGGTTAGGTTACGGGTAAGGGTTAGGGTTTGTGACAGGATTAGGGTTAGGGTAGGATTAGGGTTAGGTAACGTGTAAGGGTTATGGTTAGGGTAACCGTTATGGTCAGGTTTAGGTTTCGGTTAAGGGTTAGGGTTAGAGTTAGAGTACGGGTAAGGTTACGGTTAGGGTTAGGGTTAGGGTTAGGGTTAGGGTACAGGTAAGGGTTACATTTAGGGTTAGAATTAGGATTAGGGTTAAGGTACAGTTTATGTTTAGGGTTAGAGTTCATGTAACGGTTTGGGTTAGCGTTAGGGTTAGGGTACGGGTAAGGTTTACGGTTAGTGTTAGGGTTCTTGTTTGGGTTATGGTACGGATAAGGGTTACGGTTAGGGTTAGGGTTAGGGTTACGGTACGGGTTTGGGATAGGTTAGGGTTAGAGTTCGGGTAAGGTTTAGGGTTAGGTTTATGGTTAGGGTACGGGTAAGTGTTATGGTTAGGGTTAGGGTACGGGTAAGGGTTACGGTTAGGATTATGTTAGGGTTAGGGTTAGGGTTATGGTATGGTTTAGGGTTAGGGTTCGGTTAGGGTTAGGGTTAGGGTTAGGGCTCGGGTAAGGGTTAGGGTTAGGTTAGTGTTAGGGTAAGGTAAGGGTTACTGTTAGGGTTAGGGTTAGGTTTAGGATTAGGTTTAGGTTATGGGTAATGGTTACGGGCAGGGTTAGCTTTAGGGTTAGGGTTCATGTAAGAGTTAGGGTTAGGGTTAGGGTTAGGGTACGAGTAAGGGTTACAGTTAGGGTTAGGTTTAGGGTTTGGGTTACGGTACGGTTTAGGGTTAGGCTTCGGTTAAGAGTTAGGGTTACGATTAGGGTTAGTGTAAGGGTAAGGGTTACGGTTATGGTTAGGTTAGGATAGAGTTAGTGTTAGGGATAGGATACGGGTAATGGTTACGGTAAGGATTAGGGTAAGGGTTATGGTTAAGGTACGGGTTAGGGTTAGGGTTAGAGTTAAGGTTAGGTTTATGGTACGGGTATGGTTACGGTTAGGTTTAGGGGTAGGGTTAGGGTTGGGGTTGGGGTTAGGGTTAGTGTACGGGTAAGCGTTACGGTTAGTGTTAGGGTTAGGTTTAGGTTTAGTGCTACGGTACGGGTTAGGGTTAGGGTTAGTTTTTGGGTAACTTTAGCGTTAGGGTTAGGGTTAGGGTATGGGTAAGGTAAGGTTTACGGTTAGGGTTCGGGTTATGTTTAGGGTTAGGGTTAGGGTATTGGTAAGGTTTATGGTTAGGTTTAGGGTTAGGGTACGGGTAAGGGTTACGGTTAGGGTTAGGGTTAGGATTAGGGTTAGGTTTTGGGTAAGTGTTCATGTAAGGGTGAGGGTTAGGGTTAGGTTTAAGGTACGGGTAACGGTTACAGTTAGAGTTAGTGTTAGGTTTAGGTTTAGGGTTAGGTTTAGGGTACGGTTAAGGGTTATGTTTAGGGTTAGAGTTAGGGTTAGGGTTACAGTATGGGATAGGGTTAGTGTTAGGTTTCGGGTAAGGGTTAGGGTTAGGGTTAGGGTTATTGTTAGGATACGGATTAGTGTTAGGGTTAGGGTACGGGTAAGGGTTATGTTTAGGGTTAGGGTTAGGGTATGGGTAATGGTTACGGTTAGGGTTACGGTTAGGGTTAGGGATAGGGTTAGGGTACTGGTAAGGGTTACAGTTAGGGTTAGGGTTACGTTTAGGGTTAGGGTTAGAGTTACGGTATGAGTTAGGGTTAGTGTTAGGGTTAGGGTTCGGGTAAGTGTTAGGGTTAGGGTTAGGGTTAGGTTTACGGTACGGGTTAGGGTTAGGGTTAATGTTAGGTTTAGGTTTACGGTACGGGTTAGGGTTAGGGTTAATGTTAGGTTTAGGGTTTGGGTAAGCATTAGGTTTCGGGGTAGGGTTCGGTTTAGCGTTAGGGTTAGGTTTAGGGTTACGGTACTGGTTAGGTTTAGGGTTGGGTTTACGGTACGGGTTAGGGTTAGGGTTAATGTTAGGTTAGGGTTCGGGTAAGCGTTAGGTTTTGGGGTAGGGTTAGGTTTAGGGTTAGGGTTAGGGTACGGGTAAGGCTTACGGTTAGGTTTAGGGTTAGGTTTAGGGTTAGGGTTACTGTATGGGTTAGAGTTAGGGTTAGGGTTAGGGTTCGGAAAGGGTTAGAGTTAGGGTTACAGTTAGGGTACGGGTAAGGGTACGGTTAGGTTTATGGTTAGTGTTAGCGTTAGTTTTAGGGTTTCGGTATGGGTAGGGTTACGGTTAGGGTTAGGGTTATGGTACCTGTTAGGGTTCGGTTTAGGGTTTGGGGTAGTGTTAGGGTTAGGGTTCAGGGTGGGGTTAGGGTTAGTGTTAGGATACGGTTATTGGTTACGGTTAGGTTAGGGTTAGGGTTAGGGTTATGGCACAGGTATGGGTTAGGGATAGTGTTAGGGCTGGTTTAGGGTTAAGGTTAGGGTTGAGGGTTAGGGTTAGTGTTAGGGTTAGGGTTATGGTACCGGTTAGGTTTAGGGTTAGGTTAAGGTTTAGGATAAGGCTTAGGTTTAAGGTTATGGTTAGGGTTAGGGTACAGTTAAGCGTTATGCTTAGGGTTAGGGTTAGGGTTCTGGTTCACGGTAGGGTTAGGATTAGTGTTAGGGATCGGATAAGTGTTACGGTAGGGTTAGGTTTAGGGTACGAGTAAGTTTTACGGTTAGGTTTAGGCTTAGGGTTAGTGTTAGGGTACGGTTACGAGTAACGGTTATGGTTAGGGTTAGGGTTAGGTTTACGGTTAGAGTTACGGTACAGGTGAGGGTTATGGTTAGGGTTCGGGTAAGGTTTAGGTTTAGGGTTAGGGTACGGGTAAGGGTTACGGTTAGGTTTAGGATTAGGGTTAGGTTTAGGGTTAGGGTATGGTTAAGTGTTACATTTAGGTTTAGGGTGAGGGTTAGGGTTACGGTAAGGGCTAGGGTTAGGTTTAGTGTTAGGGTAAGTGTTAGGGATAGGGTTAGGTTAGAGTACGTGTAAGGGTTACGGATAGGGATAGGGTGTGGTTACGGTTTTGGTTATTGTACGGGTAAGGGTTATGGTCAGGGTTAGGGTAGGGCTAGGGTTACGGTACGGGTAAGGGTTAGGGTTAGGCTTGTGGGTTACTTGTGGTTACAAACGGGTTAGGGTGGGGTTTAGGGTTAGGTTTCGATAAAGGGTTAGGGCCAGGTTTAGGTTTAAGGCTAGGGTTAGTGTACGGGTAAGGGTTACGCTTACGGTTAGAGTTAGGTTTAGGTTAGGGTAAGGGTTAGGGTACAGATGAGTGTTATGGTTATGGTTAGAGTTATTTTTAGGTTAGGGTAAGATTAGGGTACGGATGAGGGTTACGGTTAGCGTTAGGGTTAGGGTTAGGGTTCGTGTAAGGGTTCGGTTAGGCTTAGGCTTAGGTTATGATTAAGGGATACGGTTAGGGTTAGGGTTAGGATACGGGTAAGGGTTAGGGTTAGGGTTAGGGTTAGGGTAATGGTACCGGTAAGGATCAGGGTTAGTGTTAGGGCTGGGTTAGGGTTAGGTTTAGGGTTTAGGGTTAGAGTTAGTGTTACAGTTTGGGTTAGGGTTAGGTTTACGGTATGGGTTAGGGTTAGGTTTAGGGTAAGTGTTAGGTTTAGTGTTAAGTTTAGTTTTAGGGTATGGAAAAGTGATATGGTTATGGTTAGGGTTAGGGTTACGGTACGGGTTAGAGTAATGGTTAGGGTTAGGGTTCGGTTAAGTGTTACAATTAGGGTTAGGGTTCGGGTTAGGGTTAGTATTACAGTACGGGTTAGGGTTAGGGTTAGGATTCGGGTAAGGGTTAGGATTATAGTATGGGTAAGGGTTACGGGTAGGGTTAGGGTTAGGGTGAGGGTTTGGGTTATTGTACGGGTAAGGGTTACGGTTAGCGTTAGTGTTCGTGTTAGGGTTAGGGTTAAGTTTACGGTATGGTTAGGGTTAGGGTTTGGGTAAGGATTAGGTTTAGGGTGAGGGTTAGGGCTAGGGTACGAGTAAGTGTTTTGGTTATGGTTAGGGTTAGGGTTACTGTACGGGTTAGAGTTACTGTTAGGGTTCGTGTTAGGGTTAGGGTTCGGGTTAGGTTTAGGGTTCGGGTAAGGGTTAAGGTTAGGGTTATGGTTAGGGTTTCCTTACGGGTAAGGTTTACGGTTAGGGTTAGGTTTAGGGTTATGGTACAGGTCAGGGTTAGGGTTAGGGTTATGGTTACGGTACGGGTTAGGGTTGGGGTTAGTGTTAGGATTCGGTTAAGAGTTAGGGTTATGGTTAGGTTTAGTGTTAGCGTACGGGTAAGGTTTACGGATAGTGTTAGGGTTAGGCTTAGGGTTACGTTACGGGTCAGGTGTAGGGTTAGGGTTATGGTTACGGTATGGGTTAGGGTTGGGGTTAGGGTTAGGGTTCAGTTAAGAGTTAGGGTTATGGATAGGTTTAGTGTTAGGGTACAGGTAAGGTTTACGGATAGTGTTAGGGTTAGGGTTAGGGTTAGGGTATGGTTAAGGGTTACTGCTAGGGTTAGGGTTAGGGTTAGGTTAGGGTTAGGGTTAGGGTACAGTTAAGGTTACGGTTAGGTTTAGGGTTAGGTTTAGGATTACAGTACGGGTTAGGGTTAGGGTTAGGTTTAGGGTTCGGGTAAGGGTTAGGGTTAGGGTTAGGTTATGGGTTAGTGTTAGGGTTAGGGTTAGGGTTAGGGTACGTATAAGGGTTATGTGTAGGGTTAGGATTAAGGTATGGGTAATGGTTACGGTTAGAGTTACAGTTAGGGATAGGGACAGGGTTAGGGTACTGGTAAGGGTTACGGTTATGGTTAGGGTTAGGGTAATTGTGAGAGTTAGGTTTAGGTTACGTTTAGGGAACGGGTAAGGGTTACGGTTAGGTTTAGGGTTAGTGTTAAGTTTAGTTTTAGGGTTATGGTACGGGTTAGGTTTAGAGTTAGGTTTAGGGTTAGTGTTACGGTACGGGCTAGGGTTAGGGTCAGATTTTGGGTTAGGTTTAGGGTTCGCGGTAGGGTTACGGTTAGGGTTAGGGTTATGATATGGTTAAGGGTTACGGTTAGGGTTATAGTTAGGTTTAGGTTTATGGTACGGGTAAGGGTTAGGGTTAGGTTTAGGGCTAGGTTAGTTGAGGGTTAGGTTTAGGGTTAGGGTTAGGGTTAGGTTTAGGGTTAGGGTTAGAGTTACGATATGGGTGAGAGTTAGGTTAGGGTTAGGGTAAGGTTTAGGGTTAGGGTTAGGGTATGGGTAAGGGTTATGGTTAAGGTTAGGTTTAGGTTTAGGGTTAGGGATAGGGTTAGGGTTACGGTACGTGTTAGGGTTAGGTTTAGGTTTAGAGTTAGGGTTAGGGTTCGGGTAAGGGTTATGGTTAGGATTAGGGTTAGGGTTACGGTTAGGGTTAGGTTTAGGTTACAGGTAAGAGTTACGATTAGGGTTAGGGTTAGGGTTAGTGTTACGGTACGGGTTAGGGATAGGTTTAGGGTTCGGGTAGGGTTAGTGTTAGGTTTAGGGTTAGGGTACGGGTAAGGGTTACGGTTAGGGTTAGGGTTAGGTTCAGGGTAAGTGTTAGTTTTAGTGTTAAGTTTAGTTTTAGGGTATGGAAAAGTGATATGGTTAGGGTTAGGGTTAGGGTTACGGTACGGGTTAGAGTAAGGGTTAGGGATCAGTTAAGTGTTACGGTTAGGGTTAGGGTTAGGGTTAGGGTTAGGGTTAGTATTACGGTACGGGTTAGGGTTAGGGTTAGGATTCGGGTAAAGGTTAGGGTTAGGGTACGGGTAAGGGTTACGGGTAGGGTGAGGGTTAGGGTGAGGGTTTGGGTTATTGTACGAGTAAGGGCTACGGTAGCATTAGTGTTCGTTTAGGGTTATGGTTAGGGTTAAGTTTACGGTATGGGTTAGGGTTAGGGTTAGGGTTAGGGTAAGGATTAGGTTTAGGGTAAGGGTTAGGGTTAGGGTACGGGTGTTTTGGTTAGGGTTAGGGTTAGAGTTACGGTACGGGTTAGGGTTAGCCTTAGGGTTACGGTTAGGGTTAGGCTTAGGGTTAGGGTTCAGGTTACAGTACGAGTTAGGGTTACTGTTAGGGTTCGTGTAAGGGTTAGGGTTTCGGATTAGGTTTAGGCTTCGGGTAAGGGTTAAAGTTAGGGTTACGGTTAGGGTTTCCTGACGGGTAAGGTTTACGGTTAGGGTTAGGGTTAGGGTTATGGTACAGGTCAGGGTTAGGGTTAGGGTTATGGTTACGGTACGGGTTAGGGTTGCGGTTAGTGTTATGATTCGGTTGAGTTAGGGTTATGGTTAGGTTTATTGTTAGCGTACGGGTAAGGTTTTCGGATAGTGTTAGGGTTAGGGTTAGGGTACGGATAAGGATTATGGTTAGGGTTAGGGTTAGGGTTAGGGTTACGGTACGGGTCAGAGTTAGCATTAGGGTTATGGTTACAGTACGGGTTAGGGTTGGGGTTAGGGTTAGGGTTCGGTTAAGAGTTAGGGTTATGGATAGGTTTAGTGTTCGGGTATGGGTAAGGTTTACGGATAGTGTTAGGGTTAGGGTTAGGGTTGGGGTACGGTTAAGGGTTACTGTTAGGGTTAGGGTTAGGTTAGGGTTAGGTTTAGGGTTCGGGTAAGGGTTAGGGTTAGGGTTAGGGTTAGGTTATGGGTTAGTGTCAGGGTTAGGGTTAGGGTACGTATAAGGGTTATGTGTAGGGTTAGGATTAGGGTAAGGGTAATGGTTACGGTTAGAGTTACAGTTAGGGTTAGGGACAGGGTTACGGTACTGGTAATGGTTACGGTTATGGTTAGGGTTAGAGTAAGTGTGAGGGTTAGGTTTAGGTTTAGGGAACAGGTAATGGTTACGGTTAGGTTTAGGGTTAGTGTTAAGTTTAGTTTTAGGATTATGGTACGGGTTAGGGTAAGGGTGGGTGTTAGGTAGGGTTAGGGTTAAGGTACGGGTTAGGGTTAGGTTTAGAGTTTGGGTTAGGTTTAGGGTTCGGGGTAGGGTTATGGTTAGGGTTAAGGTTAGGATAGGGTTAAGGGTTACGGTTAGGGTTATAGTTAGGCTTAGGTTTATGGTAGGGGTAAGGGTTAGGGTTAGGTTTAGGGCTAGGTTAGGTGACAGTTCGATTTAGGGTTAGAGTTAGTGTTAGGTTTAGGGTTAGGGTTAGGGTTACAGTATGGGTGAGGGTTAGGTTAGGGTTAGGGTTAGGTTTAGGGTTAGGGTTAGGGTATAGGTAAGGGTTATGGTTAAGTTAGGTTTAGGTTTAGGGTTAGGGATAGGTTTAAGGTTACGGTACGTGTTAGGGTTAGGTTTAGGTTTAGAGTTAGGGTTCGGGTAAGGGTTACGGTTAGGGTTAGGGTTAGGGTTACGGTTAGGGTTAGGTTTAGGGTACAGGTAAGAGTTACGATTAGGGTTAGGGTTAGGGTTAGTGTTACGGTACGGGTTAGGGATAGGGTTAGGGTTAGGGTTCGGGTAGGGTTAGTGTTAAGTTTAGGGTTAGGGTTAGGGTACGGGTAAGGGTTACGGTTAGGGTTAGGGTTAGAGTTAGGGTTATTGTACGGGTAAGGGTTCGGGTAGGGTACGGTTAGGGTTAGGGTTAGGGTTAGGGTTAGGGTACGGGTAAGGATTACGGTTAGTGTTAGGGTTAGGTTTATGGTACTGGTGAGGGTTAGGGTAAGGGTTATGTTTAAAGTACGGGTGAGGTTTGGGTTAGGGTTAAGGGTTAGGGTTAGGGTTAGGTTTAGGTTTAGGCTACGGGTAAGGGTTATGTTTAGGGTTAGGGTTAGTATTCATGTACGGGTAAGGGTTATGGTTAGGGGTAGGGTTAGGCTTAGGTTTAGGGTATGGGTAAGTGTTTTTGTTATGGTTAGGGTTAGGTTTAGGATAAGGGTAGGGGTTAGTGTTAGTGTTAGGGTTAGGTTTAGGGTTCGGGTAAGCGTTAGGTTTCGGGGTATGGTTAGGGTTAGGGTTAGACTTAGTGTACGGGTAGGGTTTACGGTTAGGTTTAGTGTTAGGTTTAGGGTTAGCGTTACTGTACAGGTTAGGGTTAGGGTCAGGGTTAGGGTTAGTGTTAGGGTACGGGTAAGGTTTACGGTTAGGTTTAGGGTTAGTGTCAGAGTAGTTGTTTAGGGTTACAGTACAGATTAGGGTTAGGGTTAGGGTTACGGTACCTCTTAGGGTTATGTTTAGGTTTTGGGTTAGGGTTAGGTTTAGGGTTTAGGGTTAGGACACAGGTAAGGGTTACGGTTAGGTTAGGGTTATTGTTAGGGTTATGGTACGGGTAAAGGTAGGGTTAGGTTTAGGGCTGGGTTAGGTTTAGGTTTAGGGTTTAGGGTTAGGGTTAGGGTTAGTGTCAGGGTTAGGGTTAGGGTTACGGTACCGGTTAGGGTTAGGTTTAGGTTTAGGGTTAGGGTTAGGGTTAGGGTTAGGGTTAGGGTAGGGTTAGGTTAAGGGTTAGGTTTAGGGTTAGTGTCAGGGTTAGGGTACTGGTAAGTGTTATGGTTAGTGTTAGGTTTAGGGTACGAATACGGGTAAGGGTTACGGTTAGGGTTAGGGTAGGGTTAGGGTTAGGGTACGGGTAAGGGTTACGTTACGTGTGAGGGTTAGGGTTAGGTTTCAGGTAAGGGTTAGGGTTAGGGTTAAGTTTGGGGTACGGGTAAGGGTTACGGTTAGGGTTAGGTTTAGGTTTAGGTTTAGTGTATGGTTAATTGTTACGGTTAGGGCTTGGGTTAGGGTACGGGTAAGAGTTACGGTTAAGTTTAGGATGAAGGTTATGATTACGGTACGGGTTAGAGATCGGGTAAGGGGTAGGGTTCAGGTAAGGGTTAGTGTTAGGTTTTGCATTAGGTTTAGTGTATGGGTAAGGGTTACGGTTAAGGTTAGGGTTAGGGTTTGCGTTAGTGATATTGTACGGGTAAGGGTTTCCGTTAGGATTAGGGTTAGGGTTAGGGTTAGGGTTAGGGTAAGGATTACAGTTAGTGTTAGGTATAGGGTTATGGTAAGGGTTAGGGTTAGGGTTAGGGTTATGTTTAAAGTACGGGTTACGTTTGGGTTTTGGGTTAGGGTTCGGTTAAGGGTTAGGCTAAGGGTTAGGTTTAGGTTTAGGTTACTGGTAAGGGTTACGGTTAGGGTTAGGGTTAGGGTTAGGGTTAGGTTAGGGTTAGGGTTAGGATATGGGTAAGGTTTACGGTGAGGTTTAGGGTTAGGTTTAGGATTACGGTACGGGTAAGGTTAGGGTTAGGGTTACGGATCGGGTAAGGGTGACGGTAGGGTTAGGGTTAGGGTACGGGTTAGGATTAGTTTTAGGGTTAGGGTACGGGTAAGGGTTATGTTTAGGGTTAGGGTTAGGGTTAGGGTATGGGTAATGGTTATGGATAGGGTTAGGTTTAGGGTTAGGGTTAAGGTTAGTGTATAGGTTAGGGTTATTGTTGGGGTTAAGGTTAGAGTTCGGGTAAGTGTTAGGGTTAGGGTTAGGTAAGGTTTAGGTTTAGGGAACGGGTAAGGGTTATGGTTAGGCTTACGGTTAGTGTTGGGGTTAGGGTACGTGTTAGGATTACGGTTAGGTTTAGCGTTAGGTTTTGGTAAGGAATAGGGTACGGGTAAGGGTTATGGTTAGGGTTAGGGTTAGGATTATGGTGCGGGTTAGGGTTAGGGGTAGGGTTCCTGTAAGGGTTAGGGTTAGGGTTAGGGAACGGGTAAGGGTTAGGGTTAGGTTAGGTTTAGGGTTAGGGTTAGGGTACGGGTAAGTGTTATGGTTAGGGATAGGGTTAGTGTATGGGTAATGGTTATGGTTAGGGTTATAGTTAGCGTTAGTGTTAGGGTTAGGGTTACGGTACTCGTTAGGATTAGTTTAGGGTTTTTGTTAGGGTTAGGGTTACAGTACGGGTTATGGTTAGGGTTAGGGTTATGGTACGGGTTAGGGTTAGTGTTAGGGTTAGGGCTTGGGTTAGAGTTCGATTAAGGGTTAAGTCTGGGTTAATGTTAGGGTACGGGTGTTACGGTTAGGGTTAGGGTTATGGTTAGGGTTAGGGTTCGGGTAAGATTTAGGGTTAGGGTTAGGATACGGGTAAGGGTTATGGTTAGGGTTAGGCTTAGGTTTAGGGTACAGGTAAGGGTTACGGTTAGGGTTAGGTTTAGGGTTAGGGTTATGGAACGGTTTAGGGTTAGAGTTAGGTTTAGGTTTAGGGTTAGGGTCACGGTTAGGGGTAGGGTTACGTTACGGGTTAGGGTTATGTTTAGGTTTACGGTAAAAGTTTATGGTTAGGGTTAATGTTAGGTTTGGATTTCGGGTAAGCGTTAGGTTTCGGTGTAGGGTTAGGTTTAGGGTTAGGTTTAGGGTACGGGTAAGGCTTACAGTTAGCGTTAGGGTTAGGTTTAGGGTTAGGGTTACTCTACTGGTTATATTTAGGGTTAGGGTTAGGGTTTGGGTAAGGGTTAGGGTTACGGTAGGGTACGGCTAAGGGTTACTGTTAGGTTTAGTGTTAGTGTTAGGGTTAGGTTTAGGGTTAAGATACGGGTTAGGGTTAGGGTTAGGGTTAGGGTTAGGGTTCGGGTAAGGGTTACGGTTAGGTTTAGTGTTAGTGTTAGGGTTAGGTTTAGGGTTAAGGTACGGGTTAGGGTTAGGGTTAGGGTTAGGGTTAGGGTTACGGTACCTATTATGGTTAGGTTTAGAGTTTGGGTTAGGGTTAGGGTTAGGGTTCAGGGTGGGCTTAGGGTTAGGGTTAGGATACGGGTAAGGGTTACGGTTAGGTTAGGGTTAGGGTTATGGTACGGGTATTGGTTAGGGTTAGGGTTAGGGCTGGATTAGGTTTAGGGTTAGGGTTTAGTGTTAGGGTTAGTGTTAGGGTTAGGGTTAGGGTTAGGGTTATGGTACCGGTTAGGGTTAGGTTTAGGGTAAGGGTCAGTGTAAGGGTTAGGTATAGGGTGAGGGTTAGGGTTAGGGTACGGTTAAGTGTTATGGTTATGGTTAGTTTTAGGGTTAGGGTTATGGTACGCGTTAGGGTTAGGGTTAGGGTTAGGGTTCGGGTAAGGGTTACGGTTAGGGTTAGGTTTGGGGTACGGGTAAGCTTTACGGTTAGGTTTAGAGTTAGGGTTAGGGTACGGGAATGGGTTACAGTAAGGGTTAGGGTTAGGTTTAGGGTTCGCATAATGGTTAGGTTTAGGGTTAGGGTTAGCGTTAGGGTTACGGGCAGGGTTAGGGTTAGGGTTCGGGGAAGGGTTAGGGTTAAGGTATGGGTAAGGGTTATGGTTAGGGATATGGTGTGGTTAGGGTTATGGTTATTGTACGGGTAAGGGTTACGGTTAGGGTTAGGGTTAGGTTTAGGGTATGGGTTAGGGTTAGGGTTAAGTTTATGGTTACGGTACGGGTTAGGGTTGGGGTTAGTGTTAGTGTTTGGTAAAGGGTAAGGCAAAAGTTAGGTTTAGGGTTAGGGTTAGGATACGGGTCAGGGTTACGTTTAGTGTTAGCTTTATGGTTATGGTAAGGGTTCAGGTAAGAGTTAGGGTTAGGGTAAGGTACGGATAAGGGTTACGGTTATGGTTAGGGTTACGGTGAGGCTGAGGTTTAGGGTACGGGTAAGTGTTATGGTTAGGGTTAGGGTCAGGTTTAGGCTTACGGTACGGGTGAGGCTTACGTTAAGGTTTTGGGTTAGGTTTAGGGTTAGGGTTCAGGTCAGGTTTACGGGTAAGTGTTACGGTTAGGGTTAGGGTTAGGGTTAGGGTTAGGGTACGGGTAAGGTTTAGGGTTAGGTTTAGGCCTGGTTAGGGTGAGTGTTAGGGTTTAGGGTTAGGGTTAGTGTTAGAGTTAGGGTTTGGGTTATGGTTAGGGATACGGTACGGGTTAGGTTTAGGGTTAGGGTTAGGTTTAGGGCAATGGTTAGGTTTAGGGTTAGGGTTAGTTTTAGGGTACAGGTAAGTGTTATGGTTAGGGTTAGGTTACGGGTAAGTGTTACGATTAGGGTTAGGGTTATGGTTAGGGTTACGGAACGGGTTAGGTTTAGGGTTAGGGTTTGGATTATGGTTAGGGTACGGGTAAGGGTTATTGTTAGGGCTAGGGTTAGGGTTAGATTTAGGGTTAGGTTTAGGTTATGGGTTAGTTTTAGGGTTAGGTTTATGGTTACAGTACTTGTTAGGTTTGGGGTTAGGGTTAGGGTTCGGTTAAGGGTTAAGGTTAGGGTTAAGGGAAATTTTAGGGTACGGGTAAGTGTTATGGTTAGGGTTAGGGTTAGGGTACGGATTTGGGTTCGGGTTAGGGTTAGGATTAGGTTACAGGTAATGGTTATGTTAGGGTTAGGGTTAGGGTTAGGGTTAGGTTTAGGGTCAGGTTTAGGGTACGGGTAAGGGTTACGGTTAGGGTTAGTATTAGGATTAGTGTTAGGGTACGGGTAAAGGTTACGGTTAGGTATAGGTTGACGGTTAGGTTTAGGGTACATGTAGGGTTACGGTTGGGGTAGGGTTATGGATAGGGTTAAGGTTAGTGTTAGGGTTAGTGCACGTGTAAGGGTTACAGTTAGTGTTATGGTTAGGATTAGGTTATGGGTTAGGGTTAGGGTTAGGGATATGGTTACAGTAAGGGTTAGGGTTGGGGTTAGGGTTAGGTTTCGGTTAAGGCTTGAGGTTATGGTTAGGGTTAGGTTTACGGTATGGATAAGGGTTACGGTTAGGGTTAGGGTTAGTGTTAGGGTTAGGTTTAGTTTTACGGTACGGGTAAGGGATAGGGTTAGGGTTAGGCTTAGGGTGAGGGTTACGGTGTGTTAGGGTTAGGATTTGGGTTTGGGTTAGGGTAGGGTTAGGATTCGGTGTAGGGTTAGGGTTAGGATACGGGTAAGGGTTACTGTTCGGTTTAGGGTTAAAGTTAGTGTTACGGTACAGGTAAGGGTCAGGGTTAGGGTTAGGGCTGGGTAAGGGTTACAGTTAGGGTTTAGGGTTAGGTTTAGTGTTAGGGTTTGGTTTAGGGTTAGGGTTATGGTACAGGTGAGGGTTATGGTTAGGGTTATGGTTATGGTACGGGATAGGGTTAGTGTTAGGTTTTAGGGTTAAGGTTAGTGTTAGGGTTAGGGTGAGGGTTATGGTATGGGTTTTGGTTAGGGTTAGGTTTAGGGTAAGGGTTAGTGTTAGGGTTAGGGTTAGCTAGGGTTAGCTTTAGTGTTAGGGTTAGGGTACGGGTAAGGGTTACGGTTAGGGTTAGGGTTACGGTATGGGTTAGGGTGAGGGTTAGGGTTATGGTTACGGTACGGGTTAGGGTTGGGGTTAAGGTTAGGGTTCGTTTAAGGGTTAAGGTTAGGGTTAGGGTTAAGTTTAGGGTACGGGTAAGGGTATGGTTAGGGTTAGGGTTAGGGTTAGGATTAGGTTACGGGTAATGGTTATGGTTAGGGTTAGTGTTAGGTTTAGGTTAGGGTTAGGTTTAGGGTACGGGTAAGGGTTATAGTTAGGTTAGGGTTAGGTTTAGGGTACGGGTAAGGGTTACGGTTACTGTTAGTATTACGGTTAGTGTTAGGATACGGGTTAAGGTTTATGAGTAGGGTTTGGGTTAGAGTTAGGGTTAGGTTTAGGGTTCGGGTATGGGTTAGGTTAGGGTTAGTGTTAGGGTTAGGATACTGGTAAGATTTAGGGTTAGGGTTAGGGTTAGGGTTAGTGTCAGAGTTAGGTTAGGTTTACCGTACGGGTTAGGGATAGGGTTAGGGTTAGGGTTAGGGTTAGGGTTACGGTACGTGTTAGGGTTAGGTTTAGGTTTTGGGTTAGGGTTGGGTTAGGTTTCGGTAGTGTTAGGGTTAGGGTTAGGGTTAGGACACGGGTAAGGGTTACGGTTAGGGTTAGGGATAGGTTTAGGTTTAGGTATGGGTAAGGGTCAGGGTTAGGGTTAGGGCTGGGTTAGGGTTAGGGTTAGGGTTTAGGGTTAGGTTTAGTGTTAGGGTTTGGGTTAGGTTTAGGGTTGTGGTAGGGGTTAGGTTTAGGGTTAGGGTTAAGTTTAGGTTAAGGGTTAGTTTTAAGGTTAGGGTTAGTTTTAAGGTACGGGTAAGTGTTAGGGTTAGGGTTAGGGTTACGGTACGGATTAGGGTAAGGTTTAGGGTTAGTGTTCGGATAAGGCTTATGGTTAGGGTTAGTGTTAGGGTTAGGATTAGGGTTAGTTTTACGGTACGGGTTAGGGTTTGGGTTAGGATTCAGGTAAGGGTTAGGGTTAGCGTTAGGGTACAAGTAAGGGATATGGTTAGGGTTAGGGTTAGGGTAAGGCTTAGGGTTAGGGTTAGGGTAAGGGTTCGGGTAAGGGTTCGGTTAGGATTAGGGTTAGGGTTAGGGTACGGGAAAGGGTTATGGTTAGGGTTAATGTTAGGGTATGGGTAAAGGTTAGGGTTATGGTTATGGTTACAGAACGGGTTAGGGTTGGGGTTAATGTTAGGGTTCTTTTAAGGGTTACGGTTAGGGTTAGGGTTAGGGTATGGGTAAGGGTTAGGGTTATGGTTATGGTTACGGAACGGGTTAGGGTTGGGGTTAATGTTAGGGTTCTTTTAAGGGTTACGGTTAGGGTTAGGGTTAGGGTATGGTTAAGGGTTAGGGTTATGGTTATGGTTACGGAACTGGTTAGGGTTGGGGTTAATGTTAGGGTTCTTTTAAGGGTTAGGGTTAGGGTTAGGGTTAAGTTTAGGGTATGGGTAAGGGTTACGGTTAGGGTTAGCGTTAGGGTTAGGGTTAGGATTAGGTTACGGGTAATGGTTACGGTTACGGTTAATATTACGGTTAGTGTTAGGATACGGGTAAGGGTTATAGTAGGGTTTGGGTTAGGGTTAGGGTTAGGTTTAGTGTTCGGGTATGGGTTCAGTTAGGGTTAGGTTTAGGGTTAGGATACGGGTAAAGGTTACGGTTAGGGTTAGGGTTAGTGTCAGGGTTAGGTGTAGGTTTACCGTACGCATTAGGGATAGAGTTAGGGTTAGGGTTACGGTACGTGTTAGGGTTAGGTTTAGGTTTTGGGTTAGGGTTGGGTTACGTTTCGGTGTAGTGTTAGGGTTAGGGTTAGGGTTAGGATACGGGTAAGGGTTACAGTTAGGGTTAGGGATAGGTTTAGGGTTATGGTACGGGTAAGGGTTATGGTTAGGGCTGGGATAGTGTTAGGGTTTAGGGTTAAGTTTAGTGTTGGGATTTGAGGTAGGTTTAGGGTTATGGTATGGGTTAGGTTTACGGTTAGGGTTAAGTTTAGGTTAAGGGTTAGTTTTAGGGTTAGGGTTAGTTTTACGGTACGGGTGTTATGGTTAGGGTTAGGTTTCCGGTACGGATTAGGGTGAGGTTTAGGGTTAGGGTTTGGATAAGGCTTATGGTTAGGGTTAGGGTTAGGGTTAGGGTTAGGTTTAGGGTTAGTGTTACGGTACGGGTTAGGGTTAGGGTTAGGATTCAGGTAGGGTTAGTGTTAGGGTTAGGGTCCAGGTAAGGGATACAGTTAGGTTTAGGGTTAGGGTTAGGGTAAGGGTTTGGGTAAGGGTTCGGTTAGGGTTAGGGTAGGGTTATGGTACGGGTTAGGGTTAGGGTACGGGAAAGGGTTACAGTTAGGGTTAGGGTTAGTGTTAGAGTTAGGTTTAAGTTTACGGTACAGGTTAGGGATATGGTTAAGGTTAGGGTTAGGGTTAGGTTTAGGGTTACGGTTACGGTACGTGTTAGGTTTAGGTTTCGGGTTTGGGTTAGGGTAGGGTTAGTGTTCGGTGTAGGGTTAGGGTTAGGTTACGGGTAAGGGTAAGGGTTACGGTTAGGGTTAGGGTTAGGGTTATGGTATGGGTTAGGGATAGGGTTATGGTTACAGTACGGGTTAGGGTTGTGGTTAGGGTTAGTTTTCAGTTAAGGGTTAGGTTAGGGTTAGTGTTAAGTTTAGGATACAGGTAACGGTTACAGTTAGGGTTAGGGTTAGTGTACGGGTAAGTGTTACGGTTAGGGTTAGGGTTAGGGTACGGTGAAGGGTTACAGTTAGGGTTATGTGTTAGGTTTAGGTTAGGGTTAGAATTAGGGTTAGGGTTAGGGTATGGTATGGGTTAAGGTTAGTTTAGGGTTACGGTACGGGTTAGGGTTAGGGTTAGGGTTCTGGTAAGGGTTAGGTTTAGGGTTAGGCTACGGTACGGGTAAGGGTTACGGATAGGGTTAGGGTTAGGTTTAGGGTTAGGGTTAGGTTTTGGTTATGGTACGGTTTAGAGTTAGGGTTAGGGTAAGGGTTAGTGTTAGGGTAAGCGTTAGAGTTAGGTTAAGGTACAGGTAGGGGTTATGGTTATGGTTCGGGTTAGGGTTAGTGTTAGGGTTAGGTTTAGGGTACGTGTAAGAGTTACGATTAGGGTTAGGGTTAGGGTACTGTTAAGGGTTTCGGTTAGGTTAGGTTTAGGGTTATGGTTACGGTACGGGTTAGGGTTAGGGTTAGGTTTAGGGTTCAGGTAAGATTTAGGGTAGAGTTAGGTTTAGGGTACAGGTCAAGGTTACAGTTGGGGTTAGGGTTAATGTTAATGTTAGGGTAGAGGTAAGTGTTACGTTTAGGTTTAGGGTTAGTGTTAGGGTTACGGTATGGGTTAAGGTAGGGTTAGGGTTATGGTAACAGTACGGGTTAGGTTAGGGGTTAGGGTGAGGGTTCAGTTAAGGGTTAGAATTAGTGTTAGGGTTAGGGTTAAGGTTAGGGTACGGGTAAGGTTTACTTTTATGGTTAGGGTTAGGGTTAGGGTTACGGTACGGGTTAGGTTTAGGTTAGGGTTAGGGTTCGGGATAGTGTTAGGGTTAGTGTTAGGGTTCGGGTTAGGGTTAGGATTAGGGTTAGGATTAGGGTACAGGTAAGGGTTACGGTACGGGTTAGGGTTAGGGTATGGGTAAGGGTTACGTTAGGGTTAGGGTTAGGTTTAGGGTTACGGTAAGGGTTAGGGTTAGGGTTAGGTTTATGGATAGGATTACGATATGGGTTAGGGTTAGGGTTAGGCTTACTGTATGGGTTAGGTTTAGTGTTAGGGTTAGGGATAGTGTTAGGGTTTGGGTTAGGGTACGGGTTAGGGGTCGGTTAATGTTAGGGTTATGGTTAGGGTTTGGGTTACGGTACGGGTTACGGTAATGGTTAGGGTTAGGTTTATGGTACGGGTTCGGGTTCGGCTTAGGTTTAGTGTTAGGTTTCAGGGTAGGGTTACAGTTAGGGTTAGGGTTAAGTTTAGGGTACGGGTAAGGTTTACGGTTAGGGTTAGGGTTCGTGTTAGGATTATGGAATGGTAACAGTTACAGTTACGTTACGGTTAGGTTTAGTTTAGGGTTAGGGTTAGGGTACGGGTAAGAGTTCCGGTTAGGGTTAGGTTAGAGTTAGGGTTCTGGTAAGGTTTTGGTTAGGTTAGGGTTAGGGTTCGGGTAAGAGTTACGGTTAGGGTAAGGGTTAGTGTTAGGGTTAGGTTTAGTTTTACGGTACGGGTTAGGGATAGGGTTAGGGTTAGGGTTAGGGTTGGACTTTGGGTTACGATATCGGTTAGGGTTACGCTTAAGGTTATGGTTATGGTACGGGGTTTGGTTGGAGTTAGGGTTAGAGTTCGGTTAAGGGTTAGGGTTAGGGTTAAGTTTAGGTTACGAGTAAGGGTTATGGTTAGGGTTAGGTTTAGGGTTAGGGTTTGGGTACGAGTAACGGTTAGGGTGAGTGTTAGGGTTCGGGTTAGGGTTAGTGTACAGGTAAGGGTTAGGGTTAGGGTTAGCGATGGGTTAGGGTTAGGTTTAGGGTTAGGGTTTCGGTACGAGTAACGGTTAGGGTGAGTGTTAGGGTTCGGGTTAGGGTTAGTGTACAGGTAAGGGTTAGGGTTAGGGTTAGCGATGGGTTAGGGTTAGGTTTAGGGTTAGGGTTTCGGTACGAGTAACGGTTAGGGTGAGTGTTAGGGTTCGGGTTAGGGTTAGTGTACAGGTAAGGGTTAGGGTTAGGGTTAGCGATGGGTTAGGGTTAGGTTTAGGGTTAGGTTATGGTTAGAGTTACGGTACGGTTTAGGGTTAGGTTTAGGTTTAGGGTAAGGGTTAAGTTTAGGATTAGCGTTAGGGTTAGGTTTAGGGCACGGGTAAGGGTTACGGTACAGGTTAGGGTTAGGGTTAGGTTTATGGTTACGATAAGAGTCAGGGTAGGGGTTAGGGTTAGGGTTCGGTTAAGGGTTAGGGTTAGGGTAGGGTTAGGGTTAGGGTACACGTTTGGGTTAGGGTTAGGGTTCAGGTAAGGTTAGGGTAAGGGTGTGGTTTAGTGTTAGGGTACGGGTAAGGGATACGGTTAGGGTTAGGTTTAGTATTAGGTTTACAGTACGGGTTAGGGTTAGGTTTAGGTTAGTGATCAGTTATGGGTCAGGGTTAGGGTTCGGTTTAGGGTTACGGTTAGGGTTAGGGTTACTGTACGGCTTAGGGTTCGGGTTACGGTACGGGTAAGGGTTACTGTTAGGGTTAGGTTTACTTTTAGAGTACGGTTAAGGGTTATGGTTAGGATTAGTGTTAGGGTTAGGGTTAGGGTTACAGTATGAGTTAGGGTTAAGTTTAGGGTTCGGGTAAGACTTAGGGTTTGGTTTAGGGTTAGGGTTAGGGTAGGGTTACGGTACAGGTTAGGGTTACGGTTAGGGTTAGGGTTACCGTACAGGTTAGGGTTTGGTTTAGGGTTAGGGTTAGGGTACGGGTAAGGTTTACGGTTAGGGTTAGGGTTAGGGGTATGGAACGGTTTAGGGTTACGTTTATGGTTAGGATTATGGGTACGGTATGGGTTAGGGTGGGTTTTAGGGTTAGGGTTCGGTTAAGGGTTAGGGTTAGGTTTATGGTTAGGTTTAGTTTATGGTACGTGTAAGGGTGACGGTTAGTGTTAGGTTTAGGGTTAGGTTTAGGTTATGGGTAAGGTTTACAGTTAGGGTTAGGGTACGGGTTAGTGTACGGGTTAGGTTTAGGGTTTGTGGTAGGGTTAGTGTTAGGGTACGGGTAAGTGTTACAGTCAGGGTTAGGGTTAGGTTTAGAGTTAGGGTTAGCGTACGTGTAAGGGTTATGGTTAGGGTTAGGTTTAGGGTATGGGTAATTGTTACAGTTAGGGTTACGGTTAGGGTTAGGTTTAAGGTTATGGTACTGGTTAGGGTTAGGGTTAGGTTTAATGTTAGGATTACGTTACGGGTTAGGATTATGGTATGGGTTACGGTTAGTGTTAGGGTTAGGGCTAGGGTTAGGTTTCGGGTAGGGGTTAGGTTTAGGGTTAGTGTTAGGGTACGGGTAAGGGTTACTGTTAGGGTTAGGGTTACGGTTATGGTTAGGGTTCCAGTTAGAGTTAGGTCAGGTTTAGGGTATGGGTAAGGATTATGGTTACGGTTAGGGTTAGGCTTAGGGTTAGGGTTAGGTTTATGGTACAGGTTAGGTTTATGATTAAGGTGAGGGTTCGGGTAAGTTAGGGTTAGGTTTAGTGTTAGGGTTTGTGTACGAGTAGGGGTTACGGTTAGGGTTAGGGTTAGTGTTAGGGTTAGGATTCGGTTATGGTACAGTTTAGGGTTAGGTTTAGGTTTAGGTTTAGGGTTAGGGTTTGGGTTATGTTTAGGGTTACGGTACGGGTTAGGGTTAGGGTTAGGGTTTGAGTTAGGGTTAGGGTTAGGATTCGGGGAAGGGGTAGGGTTAGGTTTAGGGATAGGATATGGGTTAGGGTTACGGTTAGGGTTATGGTATGGGTAAGGGTTAGGTTTAGGTTTAGGGCTGGGTTAGGTTTAGGGTTAGGGTTTAGGGTTATGGTTAGTGTTAGGTTTAGGGTTAGGTTTCGGGTAAGGTTTGGGTTAGGGTTATGGCTAGGGTTAGGGTACGGTTAAGGGTTACAGTGAGGGTTGGGGTTAGGGTTACAGTTAGGGTACGGGTAAGGGTTACGGTTTGTGTTAAGGTTAGGGTTAGGGTTACGGTACGGGTTAGGGTATGGTTAGTTTTTGGGTTCGGGTAATGGTTAATTTTAGGGTTAGGGTTAGGGTACGTGTAAAGTTTACGGTTAGGGTTAGGGTTAGGGTACGGGTAAAGTTTACGGTTAGGATTAGCGTTAGGGTTAGGGTACGGGTAAGAGTTACGGTTTGGGTTAGTGTTAGGGTATGGTTTAGGGTGCGGGTTAGGGTTAGGGTTAGGGGTAGGGTTAGGGTTAGGGTACGGGGAAGTGTTACAGTTAGGGTTAGGGTTAGGTTTAGGGTTAGGGTTAGTGTACGGGTAAGGGTTATGGTTAGGGTTAGGGTATGGGTAATGGTTACGTTTAGGATTACGGTTAGGTTTAGTGTTATGGTTACGGTCCGGGTTAGGGTTAGGGTTACGGTTAGAGTTAGGTTTGTGGTACGGGTTATGGTTAGGGTTTGGATTATGGTACGGGTTAGGGTGAGTGTTAGGGTTAGGGCTAGGGTTAGGGTTCGGGTAAGGGTTAGGTTTAGGGTTAGTGCTAGGGTAAGGTTAAGGGTTATGATTAGGGTTAGGGTTACGGTTAGGGTTAGGGTTCGGATAAGAATTAGGGTTAGCTTTAGTGTAAAGGTAAGGATTACAGTTAGGTTTAGGGTTAGGCTTAGGTTTAGGGTACAGGGTAAGGGCAACGGTTTGGGTTAGGTTTAGGGTTGGGTTTACGGAACGGGTTAGCGTTATTGTTAGGTTTAGGGTTAGGGTTAGGGGTTAGGGTTAAGTTTAGATTAGGGTTAGAGTTAGGATTATAGTACTGTTAAGGGTTAGGGTTAGGGTTATGGTACTTGTTAGGTATAGGGTTAGGATTAGGATTAGTGTTAGGGTTTGGTAAGCATTAGGGTTCGGGGTAGGGTTAGGGTTAGATTTAGGTTTACGGTACGGTTAGGGTTAGGGTTAGGGTTAGGGTACCGGTTTGGGTTACGGTACAGATTAGGGTTAGGGTTCAGGTTAGTGTTATAATTCGGGTAAGGGTTGGGGTTAGGGTTACGGTTACGGTACTGCTAAGGGATACGATTAGAGTTAGGGTTAGGGTTAGGGTTAGGGTTACGGTACGGGTCAGGGTTAGGGTTAGTTTTTGGGTTTGGGTAATGGTTAGTTTTAGGGTTAGGGTTAGGTTAGGGTTAGGGTTAGGATACGGGTTAGGGTTACGGTTAGGGTTAGGGTTAGGGTAATGTTTATGGTACGGGTAAGGGTTAAGTTTAAGGCTGGGTTAGTGTTAGGGTTAGGGTTTAGGTTTAGGGTTCATCTTAGGGATAGGGTTACTGTTAGTGTTAGGGTACGGGTTAGGTTTAGGGTTAGGGTTAGAGTAAGGGTTAGGGTTAGGGTTAGGATTAGGGTTAGGGTACGGGTAAGGTATATGGTTTGGGTTAGGGTTAGGTTAGGGTTCGGATTACGGTTCTTGTTTGGTAAGGTTTAGAGTTCGGGCTTGGGAAAGGGTTACGGATAGGTTTAGGGTTAGGGTACGGGTAAGGGTTACGGTTACGGTGAGGGTTAGGTTTTCGGTTAGGGATCGGGTAAGGGTAGGGTTAGGCTTAGGGTTACGGTTAGGGTACTGGTAAGGGTTACGATTAGGGTTAGAGTTAGGGTTAGGTTAAGGGTTATGGTTAGGGTTAGGCTTAGGTTTAGGTTTAGGATTAGGGTACGGGTAATGGTTACAGTTAGGGTTAGGGTTAGGATTAGGGTTACGGTATGGGTTAGGGTTAGGGTTCGGGTAAGGGTTAGGGTTAGGGTTAGGTTTAGGGTACGGGTAAGGGTTAGAGTTAGGGTTAGGCTTAGCTTTAGTTTTAGGGTACGGGTAAGGGTTACGGTTAGGGTAAGGTTAAGTTTTAGGGTTAGGGTTAAGGTACGAGTAAGGGTTACAGTTAGGGTTAGAGTTAGGGGTAGGGTTAGGGTAAGGGTTACGGTTAGGGTTATTGATAGGGTTAGGCTTAGGGTTAGGGTAAGGGTAAGGGTTATGGTTCGGGTTGGGGTTAGGGTTAGAGTTACAGTATGGGTTAGGGTTCGGGTAAGGGTTAGGTTTAGGGTAAGGTTAGTGTACGGGTAAGAGTTATGGTTAGAGATAGGTTTATGCTTAGGTTTAGGGTACGGGTAAAGGGTTAAGTATAGGGTTAGGGTTAAGGTAGGGTATGGGTAAGGGTTACGGTCACTGTTAGGTTGAGGGTTAGGGTACGTTACGGTAAGGGTTAGGGTTAGGGTTGGATTTAGGTTACCGTACGGGTTAGAGTTAGGGTTAGGGTTAGGGTACGTGTAAGGGTTACTGTTAGGGTTAGGGTTAGGTTTAGGGTTAGGTTTACGGTACGGGTTAGGGGTAGGTTTAGGGACGGGTAATTGTTAGTGTTAGGGTTAGGGTTAGGGTACGGGTAAGGGTTACTGTTAGGGTTATTGTTAGGATCAGGGTAGGATACGGGTAAGGGTTACGGTTAGGTTTAGGCTTAGGGTTAGGGTACTTCTTAGGGTTACGGTTAGGGTTAGGATTAGGGTTCGGGTAAGGGTTAGGGTTAGGTTTAGTGAACGGGTAAGGGTTCGGATTACGGTTAGGGTTAGGGTTAGGGTTAGGTTTAGGGTAAGGGTTACATTTAGGGTTAGGATTAGAGGTAGGTTTATGGTGCGGGTTAGGGTTATGGTTAAGTTTAGGTTTCGGGTAAGGGTTCGGGTCAGGGTTAGGGTTAGGTTAGAGTTCGGGTAAGGTTTAGGGTTAGGGTTAGGGTTAAGGTTAGGGTACGGGTAAGTGTTACTGTTAGGGTTAGGTTTAGGGTTAGGTTTAGGGTACGCATAAGGGTTACAGTTAGGTTTGGAGTTAGGGTTAGGTTTACAGTATGGGTTAGGGTTAGGGTTAGGGTTCTGGAAAGGCTTAGGGTTAAGGTTAGGGTTAGGTTAAGGGTAAGGGTTACGGTTAGAGTTAGGTTTATGTTTAGGTTTAGGTTTACGGGTAAGGGTTAAGGTTAGGGTTACGATTAGGGTTAGGGTTGGGGTATGGTTAAGGGTTACGGTTAGGGTTAGGTTGAGGGTTTGGGTTACGGTACTGGTTAGGGTTAGGTTTCAGGTAAGTGTTAGGGTGAGGGTTAGGGTTAGGGTTAGGGTAAGGGTTACAGTTAGGGTTAGGGTTAGGGTTATGGTACGGGTTAGGGTTAGGGTTCGGGTAAGGGTTAGGGTTAGAGTTATGTTTAGAGTTAGGGTAAGGGTAAGGGTTACGGTTAGTGTTAGGGTTAGGGTTAGGGTTAGGGTTAGGGTTATGTTTACTGTACGGGTTAGTGTTAGCGTTAGGTTTAGGGTTAGATTTGGGCTTAGGGTTATGGTACGGGTTAGGGTTAGGATTATGGTTTGGGTTAAGGTTAGGGTTACGGTTCGGGTTAGGGTTAGGGTTAAGGTTGGGTTAGAATACGGGTTAGGGTTACGGTTAGGGTTAGGGTTAGGTTAAGGGTTATGGTACGGGTCAGGGTGAGGGTTACTGTTAGGGCTGGGATAGGTTAGGGATAGGGTTTAGGGTAGGGTTATTGTTAGGGTTAGGGTTAGGGTTAGGGTAAGGGTAAGGGTTAGGGTTAGGGTAAGGGTAGGGGTAAGGTTTACGGTTAGGGTTCGGTTTAGTGTATGGGTAAAGGTTACAATTACGGTTAGGCTTAGTGTTTGGGTTAGGGTTAGGGTACAGGTAAGGGCTACATTTAGGGTTACAGTTAGCTTTAGGATTACGGTATGGGTTAGGGATAGGGTTTGTCTTCGGTAAGGGTTAGGTTTAGGGTTAGGTTTAGGGTATGGGTAAGGGTTACAGTTAGGGTTAGGGTTAGGTTTAGGTTTAGGGTAAGGTAAGGGTTACAGTTAGGGTTAGGGTTAGGTTAAGGGTTAGGTTTAGGGTTAGGTTTAGGGTTAGGGTTACTGAACGGGTTACGGTTAGGGTTACGGTTAGGATTCGGGTAAGGGTTAGGGTAGTGTTAGGGTAGGGTACGGGTAAGGGTTACGGTTAGGGTTAGTGTTAGGGTTAGGGTTAGGGTACGGGTAAGGGTTACATTTAGGGTTAGGTTTAGGGTTACATTTACGGTACGGGTTACGGTTAGGGTTACGGTTAGGATTCGGGTAAGGGTTAGGGTTAGGGTTAGGGTTAGCATACGGGTAAGGGTTACGGTTAGGGTTAGGGTTAGGGTTAGGGTTAGGGTTAGGGTACAGATAACGGTTACGGTTAGGATTAGGGTTAGGGAATGGTTAAGGGTTACAGTTAGCGTTAGGTTGAGGGTTACGGTTACGGTAAGGATTGGGTTTAGGGTTAGGGTTAGGGTTAGGGTTAGGGTTACCTTTCGGGTTAGGGTTAGGGTTAGGGTTAGGGTTAGTGTCAGTGTTAGGGTTAGGGTTAGGGTTAGGGTACGGGTAAGGGTTAAGATAGCGTTAGGGTTAGGGTTAGGGTACAGGTAAGAGTTACGGTTACAGTTACTGTTAGGGTTAGGGTTAGTGTTAGGGTATGGTAAGGGTTACATTTAGGGTTAGGATTAGTTTTAGGGTTATGGTATGGGTTAGGGTGAGGGATAGGGTTAGGGATTGGGTAAGGGTAGGGTTAGGGTTAGGCTTAGGGTACAGGTAAGGGTTACGGTTAGGGTTAGGCTTAGGGTGTGGGTTAGGTTTAGGGTACGGGTATGGGTTACAGTTAGGGTTAGGGTTAGGGTTAGGGTTTGGGTTAGGGTTAGGGTTACGGTATGGGTTAGGGTAGGGTTAGGGTTAGGGATTGGGTAAGGTTTAGGTTTAGGGTTAGGTTTAGGGTACAATAAGGGTTACGGTTAGGGTTAGGGTTAGGTTTAGGATTAGGGTTAGGGTACGGGTAAGGGTTAGGGTGAGTGTTAGTGTAAGGGTTACGGTAAGGTTAAGTTTAGGGTTAGGGTTACTGTACGGGTAAGGTTTACGGTTACGGTTAGGGTTAGGGTTATTGTTGGGGTAGGGTAACTTACGGTTAGGGTTAGTGTTCAGGTTAGGGTACGGGTAAGGATTATGGTTAGGGTTAGGGTTAGGGTTAGGGTTACCTTACGGGTTAGGGTTAGGGTTAGTGTTCAGGTAAGGGTTAGGGTTCGGGTTAGGGTTAGGTTTAGGGTACGGGTAAGGGCTACAGTTAGAGTTAGGTTTACGTTTAGGGTAGGGTATGGGTAATGGTTACGGTTAGGGTTAGCGTTAGGGTTAGGTTTCGGTTAAGGGTTACGGTTAGGGTTAGGTAGAGGGTTAGGTTTACCGTATGGATTAGGTTTAGGGTTAGGGTTAGGGTTCGGGTCAGGGTTAGGGTTAGGGTTACGGTTAGGGTTACAGTATGTGTTAGGGTTAGGGTTAGGGTTAGGGTTAGAGTTAGTTTTCGGGTCAGTGTTAGGGTTAGGGTTAGGGTACAGTTAAGGGTTATGGTTAGCGTTAAGGTTAGGGTTAGGGTACGGGTAAGGGTTATGGTTACAGTTACTCTTAGGGTTAGGGTTAGGTTTAGGGTTAGGGTTGGGTTGTGATATGGGTTAGGATTCAGGTTCGGCTTACAGTATGATTTAGGGTTAGGGTTAGGTATAGGGTTAGGGTTAGAGTTAGAGATTGAGTTAGGTTTCGGGTACGGGTAAGTGTTACAGTTAGGGTTAGGGTTAGGGTTAGGGTTAGGTTTAGGTTACAGTGCGGGTTAGAGTTAGGGTTAGGGTTAGTTTTTGGGAAGGGTTATTGTTAGGGTTAGGGTTAGGTTATGGGTAAGGGTTACGGTTAGGGTTAGTGTTAGTGTTAGGTTTAGGTTTAGGTTACGGTACGGTTTAGGGTTAGGTTTAGGGTTCGGGTAAGGGTTAGTGTTAGGGTTAGGGTTAGGGAACGGGTAAGGCTTACGGTTATATTCAGGATTAAGTTTAGGTTTAGGGTTAGGTACGGGTAAGGGTTAGGGTTAGGGTTAGGGGTTGGGATCGGGTTAGTGTGAAGGTATGGTTAGGGTTACGATTAGGGTTAGGGTTCGGGAAAGGGTTAGGTTTAGGGTTAGTGTTACGATTAGGGTACGGGTAAGGGTTACAGTTAGGGTTAGGTTTAGGGTGAGGGTTAGGGTACGGATAAGGGTTACTGTTAGGGTTAGGTTTAGGGTACTGGTAAGGGTTACGGTTATGGTTATGGTTAAGCTTAGGGTTAAGATTAGGTTTAGGGTATGGGTAAGGGTTACATTTAGGGTTAGGGTCAGGGTTCGGGTAAGGGTTAGGGTTAGGTTTAGGGTTACGGTACAGGTAAGGGTTACGGTTAGGGTTAGGGTTAGGTTTAGGGTTAGGGTACGGGTAAGGGTTAGGGTGAGGGTTAGGGTAAGGGTTACGGTAGTGTTAGGTTTAGGGTTAGGGTTATTGTGTGGGTAACGGTTACGGTTAGGTTTAGTGTTAGGGTAGGGTTAGGTTTAGGGTTAGAAGTACGGTTAGGGTTATGGTTGGGGTTGGGGTTAGGATTAGGGTACGGTTGAGGGTTACGGTTAAGGTTGGGGTTAGGGTTAGAGTTACGGTGTGGGTTACCGTTAGTGTTAGGGTTCGGGTAAGGGTTAGGTTAGGTAAGGTTAGTGTACGGGTAAGGGTTACGGTTAGAGTTAGGTTTATGTTTAGGGTTAGGGTATAGGTAAGTGTTACTGTTAGGGTTAGGTTGAGGGTTAGGATTATGGTACGGGTTAGGGATAGGGTTAGGTTGAGGGTTACGGTACAGGTTAGGATTAGGGTTAGTGTTAGGTTTGGGGTCAGTGTTAGGGATAGGGTACGGGTAAGGGTTATGTTATGTTTAGGGTTAGGGTTATGGTATGGGTAAGGGTTACGGTTACAGTTACTGTTAGTGTTAGGGTTAGGGTTAGGGTTAG
>JAEUCK010002848.1:0-14460 GCA_017311455.1 Otocyon megalotis megalotis
GTTTAGGGTTAGGGTTAGTGTTAGTTTTAGGGTTATTTTACAGTTTAGGTTTAGGTTTAGGGTTGGGTTATGGTTAGGGTTAGTGTTACGGTACAGGTTAGGGTTACGGTTAGTGTTATGTTTGCCATAGAGGTTAGATTTTGAGTTAGGGAAGAGGTACAGGTTAGGTTGAGAGTTAGGTTAGGGTTAGGGTTAGGGTTAGTGTTAGGGTACGGTACACACAAGAGTTAGGTTTAGGTTTAGCGTTAGGGTTAGGGTTACTGTACAGGTTAGTGTTAAGTTTAAGGCTAGGGTTTGGGTTAGGGTTACGGTAGTGGTTAGGGTTAGGGGTAGGGTTGGGTTAAGGGTTACGGTTAGGGTAACGGTACAGTTTAGGGTTGCTGTTAGGGTTAGGGTTAGGCTTACGGTACAGGATAGCATTAAGTTTAGGGGTAGGGTTAGGTTTTGATTTACGGTAGAGTTTAGGGTTAGGGTTAGGATTATGGTACAGGTTAGGGTTAGGTTTAAGAGTAGGGTTAGGGTTACGGGACAGGTTAGGGTTAGGTTGAGGTGTAGGGTTAGGTTTACGGTACAGGTTACGATTAAGTTTAGGGCTACTGTTAGGGTTAGGTTTAGGGTTACGGTACAGGTTAGGTTTATCGTTATGTGTATGGTTACGGTACAGGTAAGGGTTAGTGTTACGGTTAGGGCTAGGGTTAGGTTTAGGGTTCCGGTACAGGTTAGAGTTAGGGTTACGTTTAGGGTTAGGTTTACGGTTACAGTAGATGTTAGGGTTAGGCTTAGTTTTGGGGTTAGGGTTACGGTTAGGGTTACAGTACAGGTTAGGGAAACATTTACAGTTAGTGTTAGTGTTAGGGTTAGTGTTACAGTACAGGTTAGGTTTAGGGTTAGGGTTAGGGTTAGGTTTAGGGTTAGGTTTGCCGTAGAGGTAAGGGTTAGGTTTAGGGTTAGGGTACAGGTTAGGTTTAGAGTTAGGGGTAAGGTTAGGGTTAGGTTACGGTTCAGGTAACGGTTAGGTTTAGGGTTAGGGTACGGTTTAGGGTAGGTTTAGGGTTAGGGTTAGGTTTAGGGTTACGGTACAGGTTAGGTTTAGGTTTAGGTTTAGGGTTAGGGTTAGGGTTAGGGTTGTTTGACAGTTTAGGTTTAGGGTTAGGGTTAGGGTTACAGTAGTGTTAGGGTTAGGGTTAGGGTTGGGTTTAGGGTTACGGTTAGGGTAACGGTACATGTTAGGCTTACGGTTAGGGTTAGGTTTCTGGTTACGGTATAGGATAGCATTAAAGTTAGGGTTAGGGTTAGGGTTACGGTACAGGTTAGGGTTAGAGTTAGGGTTACAGTACAGGTTAAGGTTAGGTTTAGGTGTAGGGATCGAGTTACGGTACAGGTTAGGGTTAGGTTTAAGGGTAGGGTTAGGGTTAGGGTTATTGTACAGTTTAGGTTTAGGGTTAGGGTTAGGTTTAGGGTTATGGTTAGGGTTACGGTACAGGTTAGGGTTAGGGTTAGTGTTAGGATTAGGGTTAGGGTTATGTTTGTCAGAGGTTAGATTTTGAGGTAGAGTTTCGGTACAGGTTAGATTTAGAGTTAGTCTTAGGGGTAGGGTTACGGTAGAGGTTAGGTTTATGGATTATGATACGGTACAAGGTAGGGTTTGGATTATGGTTAGGGTTATGGTACAAGTTAGCGTTAGGGTTATGGTTAGTGTTAGGTTTACTGTTATGGTAGAGGCTATGGTTAGGTTTAGGGTGAGCGTTAGGGTTAGGGTTACTGTACAGTTTAATGTTAAGTTTAAGGTTAGGGTTAGGGTTACGGTAGTGGTTAGGGTTAGGGTTAGGGTTAGGCTAGGCTTATGGTATAGGATAGAATTAAGGTTAGGGGTAGGGTTAAGTTTAGATTTACGGTACAGGTTAGGGTTAGGGTTAGGGTTAGGGTTAGGGTTAGGGGTAGGGTTAGGGTTAGGGTTAGGTTTGCCATAGAGGTTATAGGTAGGGTTAGGTTTGGGTTTAGGGTTACGGTTAGGGTAACGGTACAGGTTAGGGTTACGGATAGGGTTAGGTTTTGGTTTACAGTATAGGATAGCATTAAGGTTAAGAGTGGGGTTAGGGTTGGGTTACGGTACAGGTTAGGGTTAAGGTAGCGTTACTGGTATGGTCAGGTTCGGGTTACGGTACCGCTTAGGTTTAATGTTAGTGTTAGGATTAGGGTTACGGTACAGGTTATGGTTACGGTTAGGGTTAGGGTTACGGTAGAGGTTAGGGTTAGGGTTAGGGTTAGGGTTTTTAGGTTTAGGGTGAGGGTTACTGTACAGTTTGGGTTTAGGTTTAGGTTTAGAGTTAAGGTTAGGGTTATTGTACAGTTTAGGTTTATGGTTAGGGTTAGGGTTAGGGTTAGGGTTAGGGTTAGTGTTATGCTACAGGTTAGGGTTAGGATTAGTGTTAGGATTAGGGTTAGGGTTATGTTTGAAATAGAGGGTAGATTTAGAGTTAGGGTTAGGGTATAGTTTAGGTTAGAGTTAGGGTTAAGGTTAGGGTTAGGGTTACGGTACAGGTTATGGTTAGGGTTAGAGTTAGGGTTAGGGTTAGGTTGACGGTACAGGGTAGGGTTAGGATTATGCTTAGGGTTACGGTACAAGTTAGGGTTATGGTTACGGTTAGTGTTAGGGTTAGGGTTATGGTACAGGTTAGGGTGAGGTTTAGGGTTAGCTTTAGGGTTAGGATTACGGTACAGTTTAGGGTTAAGTTTAGGTTAGGGTTAGGGTTACGGTAGTGTTTAGGCTTAGGGTTAGGGTTGGGTTTAGGCTTACAGTTAGGGTAATGGTACAGGATAGGTTTACGGTTAGGTTTAGGGTTAGGGTTACGGTATAGGATAGCATTAAGGTTAGGGTTAGGGTTAGGGTTAGGGTTACGGTACAGTTTAGGGTTAAGGTTAGCGTTACTCTTAGGGTTAGGGTTAGGGTTACGGTTCCGGTTAGGTTAAGGGTTAGTGTTAGGATTAGGGTTACCGTACAGGTTATGGTTAGCTTAGGGTTAGGGTTAGGTTTAGGGTTACGGAACAGGTTAGGGTTAGGTTTAGCGGTGGGGTTAGGTTTACGGTACAGGGTAGGGTTAAGGTTAGGGTTACTGTTACAGCTAGGGTTAGGGTTACGGTACCGGTTAGGTTTAGGGTTAGGGTTTGGTTTAGGGTTACGGTACAGGTAAGTGTTACAGTTAGGGTTAGGGTTAGGCTTACGGTTAGGGTTACAGTATAGGTTAGGGGTACGTTTACGGTTAGGGTTAGGGATAGGGTTAGTGTTACGGTACAGATTAGAGTTAGGGTTAGGGTTAGTGTTAGGGTTAGGGTTAGGTTTGCCCTAGAGGTTAAGGTTAGGGTTAGGGTTAGGGTACAGGTTAGGTTTAGAGTTAGGGGTAAGGTTAGGGTTAGGGTTACGGTTCAGGTAATGGTTATGGTTAGGGTTAGGGTTACAGTATAGGGTAGGTTTAGGGTTAGGGTAATGTTTAGGGTTACAGTACAATTTAGGATTAGGTTAGGCTTAGGGTTAGGGTTACGGTACAGGTTAGTGTTAGGGTTAGGGTTAGGTTTAGGGTTAGGGTTAGGGTTAAGGACAAGGTTAGGGTTAGGGTTAAGGTTAGGGTTAGGGTTAGGGTTACGGTACAGGTTAGTGTTAGGGTTAGGGTTAGGGTTAGGGTTAGGGTTAAGGACAAGGTTAGGGTTAGGGTTAAGGTTAGGGTTAGGGTTAGGGTTACGGTACAGGTTAGGTTTAGGTTTAGGGTTAGGGTTAGTGTTAGTTTTAGGGTTATTTTACAGTTTAGGTTTAGGTTTAGGGTTGGGTTAGGGTTAGGGTTAGTGTTACAGTACAGGTTAGGGTTACGGTTAGTGTTATGTTTGCCATAGAGGTTAGATTTTGAGTTAGGGATAGGGTACAGGTTAGGTTGAGAGTTAGGTTAGGGTTAGGGTTAGGGTTAGGGTTAGGGTACAGGTTAGGTTTAGAGTTAGGGTTAAGGTTAGGGTTAGGGTTACGGTTCAGGTAATGGTTAGGGTTAGGGTTAGGGTTACAGTATAGGGTATGTTTAGGGTTAGGGTAATGTTTAGGGTTACAGTACAATTTAGGGTTAGGTTTAGGCTTAGGGTCAGGGTTACGGTACAGGTTAGTGTTAGGGTTAGGGTTAGGTTTAGGGTTAGGGTTATGGTTAAGGTACAGGTTAGGGGTAGGGTTAGGGTTGGGGTTAGGGTTAAGGTAGGGTTAGGGTTAGGTTTACGGTACAGGTTAGGTTTAGGTTTAGGGTTAGGGTTAGTGCTAGTTTTAGGGTTATTGTACAGTTTAGGTTTAGGTTTAGGGTTGGGTTAGGGTTAGGGTTAGTGTTACGGTACAGTTTAGGGTTACGGTTAGTGTTATGTTTGCCATAGAGGTTAGATTTTGAGTTAGGGAAGAGGTACAGGTTAGGTTGAGAGTTAGGTTAGGGTTAGGGTTAGGGTTAGTGTTAGGGTTACGGTACACACAAGAGTTAGGTTTAGGTTTAGCGTTAGGGTTAGGGTTACTGTACAGGTTAGTGTTAAGTTTAAGGCTAGGGTTTGGGTTAGGGTTACGGTAGTGGTTAGGGTTAGGGGTAGGGTTGGGTTAAGGGTTACGGTTAGGGTAACGGTACAGTTTAGGGTTGCTGTTAGGGTTAGGGTTAGGCTTACGGTACAGGATAGCATTAAGTTTAGGGGTAGGGTTAGGTTTTGATTTACGGTAGAGTTTAGGGTTAGGGTTAGGATTATGGTACAGGTTAGGGTTAGGTTTAAGAGTAGGGTTAGGGTTACGGGACAGGTTAGGGTTAGGTTGAGGTGTAGGGTTAGGTTTACGGTACAGGTTACGATTAAGTTTAGGGCTACTGTTAGGGTTAGGTTTAGGGTTACGGTACAGGTTAGGTTTATCGTTATGTGTATGGTTACGGTACAGGTAAGGGTTAGTGTTACGGTTAGGGCTAGGGTTAGGGTTAGGGTTCCGGTACAGGTTAGAGTTAGGGTTACGTTTAGGGTTAGGTTTACGGTTACAGTAGATGTTAGGGTTAGGCTTAGTTTTGGGGTTAGGGTTACGGTTAGGGTTACAGTACAGGTTAGGGAAACATTTACAGTTAGTGTTAGTGTTAGGGTTAGTGTTACAGTACAGGTTAGGTTTAGGGTTAGGGTTAGGGTTAGGTTTAGGGTTAGGTTTGCCGTAGAGGTAAGGGTTAGGTTTAGGGTTAGGGTACAGGTTAGGTTTAGAGTTAGGGGTAAGGTTAGGGTTAGGGTTACGGTTCAGGTAACGGTTAGGTTTAGGGTTAGGGTACGGTTTAGGGTAGGTTTAGGGTTAGGGTTAGGTTTAGGGTTACGGTACAGGTTAGGTTTAGGTTTAGGTTTAGGGTTAGGGTTAGGGTTAGGGTTGTTTGACAGTTTAGGTTTAGGGTTAGGGTTAGGGTTACGGTAGTGTTAGGGTTAGGGTTAGGGTTGGGTTTAGGGTTACGGTTAGGGTAACGGTACATGTTAGGCTTACGGTTAGGGTTAGGTTTCGGGTTACGGTATAGGATAGCATTAAAGTTAGGGTTAGGGTTAGGGTTACGGTACAGGTTAGGGTTAGAGTTAGGGTTACAGTACAGGTTAGGGTTAGGTTTAGGTGTAGGGATCGAGTTACGGTACAGGTTAGGGTTAGGTTTAAGGGTAGGGTTAGGGTTAGGGTTATTGTACAGTTTAGGTTTAGGGTTAGGGTTAGGTTTAGGGTTATGGTTAGGGTTACGGTACAGGTTAGGGTTAGGGTTAGTGTTAGGATTAGGGTTAGGGTTATGTTTGTCAGAGGTTAGATTTTGAGGTAGAGTTTCGGTACAGGTTAGATTTAGAGTTAGTCTTAGGGGTAGGGTTACGGTAGAGGTTAGGTTTATGGATTATGATACGGTACAAGGTAGGGTTAGGATTATGGTTAGGGTTATGGTACAAGTTAGCGTTAGGGTTATGGTTAGTGTTAGGTTTACGGTTACGGTAGAGGCTATGGTTAGGTTTAGGGTGAGCGTTAGGGTTAGGGTTACTGTACAGTTTAATGTTAAGTTTAAGGTTAGGGTTAGGGTAACGGTAGTGGTTAGGGTTAGGGTTAGGGTTAGGCTTATGGTATAGGATAGAATTAAGGTTAGGGGTAGGGTTAAGTTTAGATATACGGTACAGGTTAGGGTTAGGGTTAGGGTTAGGGTTAGGGTTACGGTACAGGTTAGGGTTAGGGTAGTGTTAGGATTAGGGTTAGGCTTATGTTTGCCAGAGGTTAGATTTTGAGGTAGGGTTTCGGTACAGGTTAGATTTAGAGTTAGTCTTAGTGATAGGGTTACGGTAGAGGTTAGGTTTATGGATAGTGATGCGGTACAGGGTAGGGTTAGGATTATGGTTAGGGTTATGGTACAAGTTAGCGTTAGGGTTATGGTTAGTGTTAGGTTTACTGTTATGGTAGAGGCTATGGTTAGGTTTAGGGTGAGCGTTAGGGTTAGGGTTACTGTACAGTTTAATGTTAAGTTTAAGGTTAGGGTTAGGGTTACGGTAGTGGTTAGGGTTAGGGTTAGGGTTAGGCTAGGCTTATGGTATAGGATAGAATTAAGGTTAGGGGTAGGGTTAAGTTTAGATTTACGGTACAGGTTAGGGTTAGGGTTAGGGTTAGGTTTAGGGGTAGGGTTAGGGTTAGGGTTAGGTTTGCCATAGAGGTTATAGGTAGGGTTAGGGTTGGGTTTAGGGTTACGGTTAGGGTAACGGTACAGGTTAGGGTTACGGATAGGGTTAGGTTTTGGTTTACAGTATAGGATAGCATTAAGGTTAAGAGTGGGGTTAGGGTTGGGTTACGGTACAGGTTAGGGTTAAGGTAGCGTTACTGGTATGGTCAGGGTTCGGGTTACGGTACCGCTTAGGTTTAATGTTAGTGTTAGGATTAGGGTTACGGTACAGGTTATGGTTACGGTTAGGGTTAGGGTTACGGTAGAGGTTAGGGTTAGGGTTAGGGTTAGGTTTAGGTTTAGGGTGAGGGTTACTGTACAGTTTGGGTTTAGGTTTAGGTTTAGAGTTAGGGTTAGGGTTATTGTACAGTTTAGGTTTATGGTTAGGGTTAGGGTTAGGGTTAGTGTTATGCTACAGGTTAGGGTTAGGATTAGTGTTAGGATTAGGGTTAGGGTTATGTTTGAAATAGAGGGTAGATTTAGAGTTAGGGTTAGGGTATAGTTTAGGTTTAGAGTTAGGGTTAAGGTTAGGGTTAGGGTTACGGTACAGGTTATGGTTAGGGTTAGAGTTAGGGTTAGGGTTAGGTTGACGGTACAGGGTAGGGTTAGGATTATGCTTAGGGTTACGGTACAAGTTAGGGTTATGGTTACGGTTAGTGTTAGGGTTAGGGTTATGGTACAGGTTAGGGTGAGGTTTAGGGTTAGCTTTAGGGTTAGGATTACGGTACAGTTTAGGGTTAAGTTTAGGTTAGGGTTAGGGTTAGTGTTACGGTAGTGTTTAGGCTTAGGGTTAGGGTTGGGTTTAGGCTTACAGTTAGGGTAATGGTACAGGATAGGTTTACGGTTAGGTTTAGGGTTAGGGTTACGGTATAGGATAGCATTAAGGTTAGGGTTAGGGTTAGGGTTAGGGTTACGGTACAGTTTAGGGTTAAGGTTAGCGTTACTCTTAGGGTTAGGGTTAGGGTTCCGGTTCCGGTTAGGTTAAGGGTTAGTGTTAGGATTAGGGTTACCGTACAGGTTATGGTTAGCTTAGGGTTAGGGTTAGGGTTAGGGTTACGGAACAGGTTAGGGTTAGGTTTAGCGGTGGGGTTAGGTTTACGGTACAGGGTAGGGTTAAGATTAGGGTTACTGTTACAGCTAGGGTTAGGGTTACGGTACCGGTTAGGTTTAGGGTTGGGGTTTGGTTTACGGTTACGGTACAGGTAAGTGTTACAGTTAGGGTTAGGATTAGGCTTACGGTTAGGGTTACAGTATAGGTTAGGGGTACGTTTACGGTTAGGGTTAGGGATAGGGTTAGTGTTACGGTACAGATTAGAGTTAGGGTTAGGGTTAGTGTTAGGGTTAGGGTTAGGTTTGCCCCCTAGAGGTTAAGGTTAGGGTTAGGGTTAGGGTACAGGTTAGGTTTAGAGTTAGGGGTAAGGTTAGGGTTAGGGTTACGGTTCAGGTAATGGTTATGGTTAGGGTTAGGGTTACAGTATAGGGTAGGTTTAGGGTTAGGGTAATGTTTAGGGTTACAGTACAATTTAGGATTAGGTTAGGCTTAGGGTTAGGGTTACGGTACAGGTTAGTGTTAGGGTTAGGGTTAGGTTTAGGGTTAGGGTTAGGGTTAAGGACAAGGTTAGGGTTAGGGTTAAGGTTAGGGTTAGGGTTAGGGTTACGGTACAGGTTAGTGTTAGGGTTAGGGTTAGGGTTAGGGTTAGGGTTAGGGTTAGGGTTAGGGTTAGGGTTAGGGTTACGGTACAGGTTAGGTTTAGGTTTAGGGTTAGGGTTAGTGTTAGTTTTAGGGTTATTTTACAGTTTAGGTTTAGGTTTAGGGTTGGGTTAGGGTTAGGGTTAGTGTTACAGTACAGGTTAGGGTTACGGTTAGTGTTATGTTTGCCATAGAGGTTAGATTTTGAGTTAGGGATAGGGTACAGGTTAGGTTGAGAGTTAGGTTAGGGTTAGGGTTAGGGTTAGGGTACAGGTTAGGTTTAGAGTTAGGGTTAAGGTTAGGGTTAGGGTTACGGTTCAGGTAATGGTTAGGGTTAGGGTTAGGGTTACAGTATAGGGTATGTTTAGGGTTAGGGTAATGTTTAGGGTTACAGTACAATTTAGGGTTAGGTTTAGGCTTAGGGTCAGGGTTACGGTACAGGTTAGTGTTAGGGTTAGGGTTAGGTTTAGGGTTAGGGTTATGGTTAAGGTACAGGTTAGGGTTAGGGTTAGGGTTGGGGTTAGGGTTAAGGTAGGGTTAGGGTTAGGTTTACGGTACAGGTTAGGTTTAGGTTTAGGGTTAGGGTTAGTGCTAGTTTTAGGGTTATTGTACAGTTTAGGTTTAGGTTTAGGGTTGGGTTAGGGTTAGGGTTAGTGTTACGGTACAGTTTAGGGTTACGGTTAGTGTTATGTTTGCCATAGAGGTTAGATTTGAGTTAGGGAAGAGGTACAGGTTAGGTTGAGAGTTAGGTTAGGGTTAGGGTTAGGGTTAGTGTTAGGGTACGGTACACACAAGAGTTAGGTTTAGGTTTAGCGTTAGGGTTAGGGTTACTGTACAGGTTAGTGTTAAGTTTAAGGCTAGGGTTTGGGTTAGGTTACGGTAGTGGTTAGGGTTAGGGGTAGGGTTGGGTTAAGGGTTACGGTTAGGGTAACGGTACAGTTTAGGGTTGCTGTTAGGGTTAGGGTTAGGCTTACGGTACAGGATAGCATTAAGTTTAGGGGTAGGGTTAGGTTTTGATTTACGGTAGAGTTTAGGGTTAGGGTTAGGATTATGGTACAGGTTAGGGTTAGGTTTAAGAGTAGGGTTAGGGTTACGGGACAGGTTAGGGTTAGGTTGAGGTGTAGGGTTAGGTTTACGGTACAGGTTACGATTAAGTTTAGGGCTACTGTTAGGGTTAGGTTTAGGGTTACGGTACAGGTTAGGTTTAGGGTTAGGGTTAGGGTTAGGGTTAGGGTTAGGGTTAAGGACAAGGTTAGGGTTAGGGTTAAGGTTAGGGTTAGGGTTAGGGTTACGGTACAGGTTAGGTTTAGGTTTAGGGTTAGGGTTAGTGTTAGTTTTAGGGTTATTTTACAGTTTAGGTTTAGGTTTAGGGTTGGGTTAGGGTTAGGGTTAGTGTTACAGTACAGGTTAGGGTTACGGTTAGTGTTATGTTTGCCATAGAGGTTAGATTTTGAGTTAGGGATAGGGTACAGGTTAGGTTGAGAGTTAGGTTAGGGTTAGGGTTAGGGTTAGGGTACAGGTTAGGTTTAGAGTTAGGGTTAAGGTTAGGGTTAGGGTTACGGTTCAGGTAATGGTTAGGGTTAGGGTTAGGGTTACAGTATAGGGTATGTTTAGGGTTAGGGTAATGTTTAGGGTTACAGTACAATTTAGGGTTAGGTTTAGGCTTAGGGTCAGGGTTACGGTACAGGTTAGTGTTAGGGTTAGGGTTAGGTTTAGGGTTAGGGTTATGGTTAAGGTACAGGTTAGGGTTAGGGTTAGGGTTGGGGTTAGGGTTAAGGTAGGGTTAGGGTTAGGTTTACGGTACAGGTTAGGTTTAGGTTTAGGGTTAGGGTTAGTGCTAGTTTTAGGGTTATTGTACAGTTTAGGTTTAGGTTTAGGGTTGGGATAGGGTTAGGGTTTGTGTTACGGTACAGTTTAGGGTTACGGTTAGTGTTATGTTTGCCATAGAGGTTAGATTTTGAGTTAGGGAAGAGGTACAGGTTAGGTTGAGAGTTAGGTTAGGTTTAGGGTTAGGGTTAGTGTTAGGGTTACGGTACACACAAGAGTTAGGTTTAGGTTTAGCGTTAGGGTTAGGGTTACTGTACAGGTTAGTGTTAAGTTTAAGGCTAGGGTTTGGGTTACGGTTACGGCAGTGGTTAGGGTTAGGGGTAGGGTTGGGTTAAGGGTTACGGTTAGGGTAACGGTACATTTTAGGGTTGCTGTTAGGGTTAGGGTTAGGCTTACGGTACAGGATAGCATTAAGTTTAGGGGTAGGGTTAGGTTTTGATTTACGGTAGAGTTTAGGGTTAGGGTTAGGATTATGGTACAGGTTAGGGTTAGGTTTAAGAGTAGGGTTAGGGTTATGGGACAGGTTAGGGTTAGGTTGAGGTGTAGGGTTAGGTTTACGGTACAGGTTACGATTAAGTTTAGGGCTACTGTTAGGGTTAGGTTTAGGGTTACGGTACAGGTTAGGTTTATCGTTATGTGTATGGTTACGGTACAGGTAAGGGTTAGTGTTACGGTTAGGGCTAGGGTTAGGTTTAGGGTTCCGGTACAGGTTAGAGTTAGGGTTACGTTTAGGGTTAGGTTTACAGTTACAGTAGATGTTAGGGTTAGGCTTAGTTTTGGGGTTAGGGTTACGGTTAGGGTTACACTACAGGTTAGGGAAACATTTACAGTTAGTGTTAGTGTTAGGGTTAGTGTTACAGTACAGGTTAGGTTTAGGGTTAGGGTTAGGGTTAGGTTTAGGGTTAGGTTTGCCGTAGAGGTGAGGGTTAGGTTTAGGGTTAGGGTACAGGTTAGGTTTAGAGTTAGGGGTAAGGTTAGGGTTAGGGTTACGGTTCAGGTAACGGTTAGGTTTAGGGTTAGGGTACGGTTTAGGGTAGGTTTAGGGTTAGGGTTAGGTTTAGGGTTACGGTACAGGTTAGGTTTAGGTTTAGGTTTAGGGTTAGGGTTAGGGTTAGGGTTGTTTGACAGTTTAGGTTTACGGTTAGGGTTAGGGTTACGGTAGTGTTAGGGTTAGGGTTAGGGTTGGGTTTAGGGTTACGGTTAGGGTAACGGTACATGTTAGGCTTACGGTTAGGGTTAGGTTTCGGGTTACGGTATAGGATAGCATTAAAGTTAGGGTTAGGGTTAGGGTTACGGTACAGGTTAGGGTTAGAGTTAGGGTTACAGTACAGGTTAGGGTTAGGTTTAGGTGTAGGGATCGAGTTACGGTACAGGTTAGGGTTAGGTTTATGGGTAGTGTTAGGGTTAGGGTTATTGTACAGTTTAGGTTTAGGATTATGGTTAGGTTTAGGGTTATGGTTAGGGTTACGGTACAGGTTAGGGTTAGGGTTAGTGTTAGGATTAGGGTTAGGGTTATGTTTGTCAGAGGTTAGATTTTGAGGTAGAGTTTCGGTACAGGTTAGATTTAGAGTTAGTCTTAGGGGTAGGGTTACGGTAGAGGTTAGGTTTATGGATTATGATACGGTACAAGGTAGGGTTAGGATTATGGTTAGGGTTATGGTACAAGTTAGCGTTAGGGTTATGGTTAGTGTTAGGATTACGGTTACGGTAGAGGCTATGGTTAGGTTTAGGGTGAGCGTTAGGGTTAGGGTTACTGTACAGTTTAATGTTAAGTTTAAGGTTAGGGTTAGGGTAACGGTAGTGGTTAGGGTTAGGGTTAGGGTTAGGCTTATGGTATGGATAGAATTAAGGTTAGGGGTAGGGTTAAGTTTAGATATACGGTACAGGTTAGGGTTAGGGTTAGGGTTAGGGTTACGGTTACGGTACAGGTTAGGGTTAGGGTAGTGTTAGGATTAGGGTTAGGCTTATGTTTGCCAGAGGTTAGATTTTGAGGTAGGGTTTCGGTACAGGTTAGATTTAGAGTTAGTCTTAGTGATAGGGTAGGGTTACGGTAGAGGTTAGGTTTATGGATAGTGATGCGGTACAGGGTAGGGTTAGGATTATAGTTAGGGTTATGGTACAAGTTAGAATTAGGGTTATGGTTTGTGTTAGGTTTACTGTTATGGTAATGGCTATGGTTAGGTTTAGGGTGAGCGTTAGGGTTAGGGTTACTGTACAGTTTAATGTTAAGTTTAAGGTTAGGGTTAGGGTAACGGTAGTGGTTAGGGTTAGGGTTAGGGTTAGGCTTATGGTATAGGATAGAATTAAGGTTAGGGGTAGGGTTAAGTTTAGATATACGGTACAGGTTAGGGTTATGGTTAGGGTTAGGTTTAGGGGTAGGGTTAGGGTTAGGGTTAGGTTTGCCATAGAGGTTATAGGTAGGGTTAGGGTTGGGTTTAGTGTTACGGAACAGGTTGGGTTTAGGTTTTGGGGTTGGGTTAGGTTTACGGTATAGGTTAGGGTTAAGGTTAGGGCTACTGTTAGGGTTAGGTTTAGGGTTACGGTAACGGGAATGTTTAGGGTTAGGGTTAGGTTTAGGGTTACGGTACAGTTTAGGGGTAGGTTGACGTGTAGGGTTGGGTTTACAGTACAGGTTACGATTAAGTTTAGGGCTACTGTTAGGGTTAGGTTTAGGGTTACGGTACAGGTTAGGTTTATCGTTATGTGTATGGTTACGGTACAGGTAAGGGTTAGTGTTACGGTTAGGGCTAGGGTTAGGGTTAGAGTTCCGGTACAGGTTAGAGTTAGGGTTACGTTTAGGGTTAGGTTTACGGTTACGGTAGATGTTAGGGTTAGGCTTAGTTTTGGGGTTAGTGTTACGGTTAGGGTTACAGTACAGGTTAGGGAAATATTTATTTAGTGTTAGTGTTAGGGTTAGTGTTACAGTACAGGTTAGGTTTAGGGTTAGGGTTAGGGTTAGGTTTAGGGTTAGGGTACAGGTTAGGTTTAGAGTTAGGGGTAAGGTTAGGGTTAGGGTTACGGTTCAGGTAACGGTTAGGTTTAGGGTTAGGGTACGGTTTAGGGTAGGGTTAGGGTTAGGGTTAGGTTTAGGGTTACGGTACAGGTTAGTGTTAGGGTTAGGTTTATGGTTATGGTTAAGGTACAGGTTAGGGTTAGGGTTAGGGTTAGGGTTAGATTTTCGGTACAGGTTAGGGTTAGGCTAGGTTTAGGGTTAGGGTTAGGGTTACGGTACAGGTTAGGTTTACGTTTAGGTTTAGGGTTAGGGTTAGGGTTAGGGTTGTTTGACAGTTTAGGTTTAGGGGTAGGGTTAGAGTTACGGTAGTGTTTAGGGTTAGGGTTAGGGTTGGATTTAGGGTTACGGTTAGGGTAACGGTACAGGTTAGGCGTACGGTTAGGTTTAGGGTTCGGGTTACGGTATAGGATAGCATTAAGGTTAGGGTTAGGGTTAGGGTTAGGGTTACGGTACAGGTTAGGGTTAGGGTTAGTGTTAGGATTAGGGTTAGGGTTATGTTTACCAGAGGTTAGATTTTGAGGTAGGGTTTCGGTACAGGTTAGATTTAGAGTTAGTCTTAGGCTTAGGGTTAGGGTTACGGTAGACGTTAGGTTTATGGATAGTGTTATGGTACATGGTAGGCTTAGGATTACGGTTAGGGTTATGGTACAAGTTAGCGTTAGGGTTATGGTTAGTGTTAGGTTTACTGTTACGGTAGAGGCTATGGTTTGGTTTAGGGTTAGCGTTAGGGTTAGGGTTACTGTACAGTTTAATGTTAAGTTTAAGGTTAGGGTTAGTGTTAGGGTTAGAGTAGTGGTTAGGGTTAGGGTTAGGGTTAGGCTTATGGTATAGGATAGAATTAAGGTTAGGGGTAGGGTTAAGTTTAGATTTACGGTACAGGTTAGGGTTAGGGTTAGGGTTAGGGTTAGGGGTAGGGTTAGGGTTAGTTTTGCCATAGAGATTATAGGTAGGGTTAGGGTTGGGTTTAGGGTTACGATTAGTGTAACGGTACAGGTTAGGGTTATGGATAGGGTTAGGTTTGGTTTACAGTATAGGATAGCATTAAGGTTAAGAGTGGGGTTAGGTTTGGGTTACGGTATAGGTTAGGGTTAAGGTAGCGTTACTGGTAGGGTTAGCGTTCGGGTTACGGTACCGCTTAAGTTTAATGTTAGTGTTAGGATTAGGGTTACGATACAGGTTATGGTTATGGTTAGGGTTAGGCTTACGGTAGAGGTTAGGGTTAGGGTTAGGGTTAG
>JAEUCK010002849.1:600000-752177 GCA_017311455.1 Otocyon megalotis megalotis
GTACCCGGAGGCAGGTGGGCAACCACGGGCAGGTGGGCACCCGGAGGCAGGTGGGCACCCAGGGACAGGTGGGCACCCACGGGCAGGTGGGCACCCAGAGGCAGGTGGGCACCCGCGGGCCAGCTCCATGGACTTCCATCACCCCCCCACCCGCCCAGCGTCCCCAGCACCCAGCCCCGCAGTGGGACGCCCTCGGCCTTGTCCCCGAATCTCCCGCCACTGGGGCAGTGCCATGTCCCGCTCTGGGTTCCACGTCCTGCAGGGCAGTGGCTCCTGGGCCGCACAACCACCAGGCTGCGCCTGCCGAGCTGCCCAGAAAGCACAGCTGGGGCACTCCTGAAGCTGCCACCTGCGGCTCTGCGCTGTGGCCCCCTCCTCTCCTCTTGGGGTGTCTGCTGAAGCCCAGGACCTTTTCATCTGTTATGGGGCTAACATGTGGGGCCTCTCCACCTGCCCTGGGCTGGCTGCCCAGCCCCTGCACCTGTGCACATGCACGCAGAACACGCGGGCCATGACCCTCCACGCAGGACCTGGAGCTCGCATGTGCCTCGGGTGCCCCAGGATGGGCCATGGTGACTCCAAGTCCCAGCCCCACCCAGCCTTGCGATTCTGGGGAGCGGGCCTGACCTTACCCCCAGGGCCCCGGGCGCACTGATGTCCCTCTTGGAGGGGCTCAGCACCATGTCGCTGGGATGACCTGTTCCAGCTCGGTGCCTTGGTGGCCCACGGCCACTCCTGGCACCTGCTTCCAGAAGGTGCGGGGCTTTGTGGGGCCATCCTGGGCTCACATGTTGAGTCTCTGGGCCTCCCTCAGCACCCACCCCCTGGATGCCGTGCATGCTGTTCCTTCCACCGAGCACACCCTACCCTGTGGTCCGGGTCCACAATCACATCCTCCCCTGATACTGCAGGCCCTGCCTTCCCTCCACAGTGCCCGTCAGCCTCGGTCTCCCCTTCCAGCACAGTGGCCCACAGGCCTCAGGTGAGGCTGGCTGCTAGCTGCACACGGGTGACAAGGGCATGGGGCGCCTTGGTGACATGGGATAGAGGAGCAGCAAGGGGAGCAGCAGGAGGAGCAGCGGAGGAGCAGCGGAGGAGCAGCGGAGGAGCAGCAGAGGAGCAGCAGGAGGAGCAGCAGAGGAGCAGCAGGAGGAGCAGCAGAGGAGCAGTAGGAGGAGCAGCAGCGGGAGCAGAGGAGGAGCAGCAGAGGAGCAGCAGAGGAGCAGCAGAGGAGCAGCAGAGGAGCAGCAGGAGGAGCAGCAGAGGAGCAGCAGGAGGAGCAGCCCACCGCCTCCCGCCGCCCTCCTCCCCTGCAAGGCCCGCCCCCGCCGTCAGATGCGGGCCCCGCCGCGACTTCTCGGGGCCTCAGTTTCCTCCTCTGAGGCCCAGGGCGAGTGGCCGCATCTCCCAGGCCGCGAAGCCGAGGGCGGGAGCCCATGGGTGGCGAGGGCCCAGGGCACCCGCCGGCCCCGGGCCACTCGAGGGCCCCCCCCTGGCTCCGTGGTGGGCTCCTGGTTTCGGCTCAGGGCGCGAGGTCGAGCCCCGCCGAGGCTCCACGCTCCCCGGAACGTGCTGGGGACCATGTCCTTCTCCCCCACCCGCCGCTCGCTCTCAGAATAAATACAATTTTTAAAGAAAAAAAGAGCAGATTGTGGACTTAGCATCCTGCCGGCGCTGCTTGCCGGACCTTGTAAAAGCTACTGGGACCCTGTGGGCCTAGTGTCCGTGTGCGGAAGGAGACGGGGTTCGGGGAGCAAAGGACCTAACAGGAGACAAGCCCTCGGTGCCAAGCACACAGCCAAGTGCTTTTTTTAAATAAATATTTTATGTATTCATGAGACAGAGACCCAGAGAGACGCAGAGACCAGGCCGAGGGGGCAGCAGGCTCCAAGCGGGGAGCCCGACGCGGGTCTCTATCCCGGGCCCCGGGGTCACGGCCTGGGCCGCAGGCGGCGCTGACCGCGGAGCCCCCGGGCTGCCCCTCCCCCTCCCCTTCCCTCCCTCCATGTCTTCGCACGTCCATCTGCGGTAGCGAAGCCCGTGGCGGGGACACGCGTGGGGAGGGGCGGCCGGGGCCCGGGGGCGGGGACGCGCCCCCACGCGGCGGTCCGGGTCCTGGGAGCTCCGCCCCCCGCCGTTTCCCGCCGAGCCCACCCGCCTACGTCTCTAACCAGGAGCCGCTGCTCTTACGCACCCGCCGGCCGCAGCCCCGCAGCCCCGCGCCGCCGCCCGCTTTCATTTCCCGGAAGGAAACACGGAGCCGCGGCAGGAACCAGTCGCTGCGGGGAACCGCGGGGCGAGGGCGGTTACCGCGGCCGCCGCCCTGGAGCCGGCCAACCCCGCGGAGCCGCTCGCGGGCGCCCCGGCCTCCTCGGCCTTCGCGCAGGCGCCGACCCCGAGGCCGCAGGAGAAGCGCCCCCGGCGGCGGGGAGGCTGCGGTACAGGCAGCCGGGCCCAGGGCGCAGGCGCGGGGGGCCGCCTCCCGCGGAGCTCCCCGCCCCGGGGTCTCAGCGCGCCCCCCGCCGGCTCGTCGGTGCGTCGGCGCAGCCTGGGGACCCCGCGCCGGTACCGCGGGGAGGGCGGGCCACGGCGGTCCTGGCACCTGCACCCCGCGCGGCGCCCACGCCAGCTCCCGCCCCGGTGGTCCCGGCCCTGGGGCGCCCGGGGGCTGGCGGGTGGGCGCCGCCTGCGGCCCAGGGCGTGACCCCGGGGCCCGGGACCGACTCCCGCGTCGGGCCTGCGTCTCCCTCTGCCTGTGTCTCTGCGTCTCATGAACAAATAAAATCTTATTAAAAAAAAAAAAGTGACCATGACCTATCATGCCGTTTTCAAAACCAGCAGCTTTAAAAAAAAAACAAAAACAAACAAACAAACAAAAAAAACCCCAGCAGCTTTATGGAGGGGACATTCACACCATAAAATTCACCGTTAAAGGGCACAAGGCAGGGGTTGCCAGCATATCCAGAGGGCGCAACCACCGTCCCTAGCTTTAGGGCATCTTCATCTCCGGCCAAAAAGCCAGCGCTCATTAGCAATTACTCCGCCCGAGACAACCACAAACCTACTTGTCTTGGCGGATTTGTCTGTTCTGGAAATTCTATCTAAAGGAGATCCGACCGGGTAGGTGAGCTCTTAGTGACTGACTTCTTTCTTTTTTTTTTTTTTTTTAATGATAGGCACACAGTGAGAGAGAGAGAGAGAGGGGCAGAGACACAGGCAGAGGGAGAAGCAGGCTCCATGCCAGGAGCCCCACGTGGGACTCGATTCCAGGACTCCAGGATCACACCCTGGGCCAAAGGCAGATGCTCAACCGCTGAGCCACCCGGGCTGCCCGACTCTTTTATTTTTAAAGTTATGACCACTCACAGGAAAAATGAAACACTATTTGTCAGACATTGTCAGGCTAGAAGCTGAGGACACATTTTCTATTTTTGAAGATTTTATTCTATTTATTTGAGAGTGAGGGGGCAAGAGCAGGGGGGAGGCGCAGAGGGAGAGGGAGCAACAGGCTCCTTGCTGAGCTCAGAACCTGCTGTGGAGCTGGATCCCAGGACCTGGGGATCATGACCTGAGCATAGTCACTTAACTGAGCCACTAAGGGGCCGCTGGAAACCCACATGTTTTTTAACTAATAAATGGATAAACAAAATGTGGTACGGACATTCAATGGAATATATTGTTTGGCAATAAAAAGCAACGAAGTCCTGAGAGATGTTACATTTACAAACGAACCTCGCCGACGTCAAGCTAAGCGAAGGCCAGTCACAGAAGGCCTCAGCCTATGATTCCATGTATATGAATGTACAGAACAGGCAGATCCATATATGCAGATTAGTGGTTGCTGGGGGCTGGGGAACTAGAGGACTGGGAGCTGATGGCTCAAGGGTCTTGGGTGATGTGGTGACAGTCACAGAACTCTGAACATACTAAGAACATTACGCTGTATACTTTAAGTTGGTGAATTTGCAGGGAATGTGAATCTCTAAAAACTGTTGGGATCAAGAGCATGGAAGCCCATGTCCCCACTTTTTATAAAAATTTTATTTTTCCACGTCCCTAACTTTTCCTTAAAGTCTCATGTTTTAGTTATTATACTGTCGTTAAAGCAAAACTTGTTCTACATCAGTGTAGGTTTTGCTCGTTCAGCATGGAAGTTTCTCCCACACAACTAGGCTGGCTTCTCAGTAAAGGGAACCAAGCGTATTTTCAAACGCCAGCGCTGTTCCTCTTCTATCCTGAGCTTTTCACCGAGGTATCATTTCTCCCGCGCTACCTGAGAACCTCCTCGGCTCTGCCCCTGCCAGCCTGCCTCAGCCTTGGTCTGCAGTAACCTTCCACTCGGTGCTGAAAGGCTTACAACACTAACCCCTACCTGTTTAGGAGCTTCTCCTGGGCGTATCCGCACTTTGAGAACACGTCCACAACCCCCACGACCGGGAGGCCAGCTCCTGCTAACTGCCCTACTGCTTCAGGCCGGACGCCTGCTACAGGCATCTTCCAGTGCCCTTCCCGCCACCCAGGAAGCGGGGTTTGTTACATGAACAGCGTACTTTGTTTTTTATTCTCCCGGTGGAAGACATTTTCAAATATATCCTAAATTCATTATGGCCACATAGGAGAAGGCTTAATTGCAAATCACAGATGAACTTTGAGGGTCTGTGTTCTTCGGATACAGGTCGTGATACTCTGTTTTTTACAGGAATGTGTATTTTTCTGGAGAAAGCCAGAACTTGCTTTAGATTTCCAAAAATATCTATCACATAAAACAGGGTATGATCGGAGTTAAGGGAATAGGAATACTGAGGCTCACAGAAAAAGAGAAACGGACGTAAAGCGAGAGGCTAAAACAGCAAACAATGGCACTGTAAGAGTAACCTGCCTCTTTAGATGGTTTTAAGTACCAAGGAGATCAGGGATCCCTATGCCTAAAACAAAAACTAGCTGATCATCTCCCCATCTTCCCACCCCCCCCTGTAGTTACCTACTGGAAAACGCAGGCTTCCTTCTGCAGGGGTGCCTCATGTGATGGGGATTTTTCAATAGAAGGTTGAGGTCTTCAGAAGTTTTTAAAAACTACTGACGCGGGACGCCTGGGTGGCTCAGCGGTTGAGTGTCTGCCTTCGGCCCAGGGCATAATCCTGGAGACCCAGGATCGAGTCCCACATCAGGCTCCTTGCATGGAGCCTGCTCACCAGGGGTGTACTGGGTAGGTGTGGGGTCGAGAATCACTAACCTAAATAATGTTCTCGAAAGAAACCACCTAAAATTCCTGTCATGTAGGGCAGCCTGGGTGGCTCAGCGGTTTAGCGCCGCCTTCAGCCCAGGGCCTGATCCTGGAGCCCCGGGATCAAGTCCCGTGTCGGGCTCCCTGCATGAAGCCTGCTTCTCCCTCTGCCTGTGTCTCTGCCTCTCTGTGTGTGTGTCTCTCATGCATAAATAAATAAAATCTAAAAAAAAATAAAATTCCTGTCATGTTTTGGCAAACTGAAACTGTTGAAAGAACATGGAATGTCCAAATGGCAGGGTGTCTACAAAAACCAATAAAACATGTTAGTGGCAATTTAATTTTAGGATCTTTTCAAAAAAACCTCAACTTACAAATGAGTATGCATCTGTGTATCTGCTCACACAAATATCCAATTATTTGCGCCCTCATCTGGAGCCCAGCCTTCTATAGGATGAGGTTTCTGGGGCTCCGAGATGACTGACAGCGTTGGTGCTCCAAGGGGCCCCTCTACCTTGATACTGTTTGGTGTGGCTGCGTGCCACAAGAGCAGGGCCCATTCCACGGCATCACAGGCCAGAGTAGCTCCTGTTCTATTCCAGATGCACCACACAGATGCCATTTCTGCTGCAGCCCAAGCTCACGTGTCCAGGTGCTTGTAGAGTCTACGACTTTTCTCTTTTTTATTTCTGTTGCCATGTTTTTTCCAGGCCTTCCCAGCCCTGCTCTCAGAGCTCATAGTAGCCGCAGTCACCAGGCCACTCCCAGGCTTGTAGCCCATCACAGCCTGGACGCTTTTTGTCAGAGCTCTCACATTTTCCTAGGAAGTAAGACAGCATTATTGGAGACGTAAGCACAGTATTATTTGTGGAGAATGCCAAGATTAGCCAACTTCCACTTCCTTCGCTGCTCCTTTCTCTTCCCATTCTTAACTAAGTTTCTCACATTCTTTGTCCTCAACTTTGCTTATTAGTCTCATAGCTTCAAATACCACCTATTCCCAGCCACCAAGATAGCATTCCCTTTGCCTTCCTCATCTGTCACACACAGCCAGCCACTAAGTTCCACGGATCCCAGGCTCTAGGATTTTGTGCATCTATCCTCTACTCTCCACCCACCCTGCTCTCACCCTGGCATTAACTTTCACTGGTCTACTGCAAGGCTCCTCTCATCCAGGGTCCACACCTGCACTAGAGTTCTCCATTCATGTCTCTCTCTTCCTGTCCTCACAAACCTCTGGTGGCTCCCTGAAGCCTGGGGAATCAAGTTCCTATTCCCTCACATGGTGTGCGAGTCCCCTTTATGCCTTTGTTCACACTACTCTCCCTGCCTGGAGAACTGCCCTCACCACTCCTTCCAACTGGCACATTTTTATTTGTCCCTTGGACTCCAGCTTAGATATCACCTCCTCTCTGTGCTTTCACTCACCTACTCTCTCCTCTTAGCTCCAAGGGGGAACTGCTCCCCAATCTGGATTTACAAAATACTTGTCTTGTACCTCTGCCATAGACCTAACATGTCATGTTGTTAACTTGCCCATCTCCTCTTGGCTACAATGTGACTGCCCTGAAAACAGTAACTGCATCTCACTCGTTTTGGTTATTCTAGGTCCTAGTGCAGTAGGCACACATAGTAAATGCTCAAAAACATTTCTGTAAACTTGTGATTTTATTTAAGTAGAACACAATGAAATAGCAAAAACAAAAAAACTAATTTAAGTTTACTTACTTCAAAAAAAAATCCCGTATGATTCTGTAAGTGTAAGGCAGTATTTTGTTTTTTTTTGTTTGTTTTATAAAGATTTTATTTATTTATTCATGAGAAACACAGAGAAGAGAGAGAGAGAGAAGCAGAGGGAGAAGCAGGCTCCGTGCAGGGAGCCCGACGCGGGACTCGATCCTGGGTCTCCAGGCACACTGAAGGCAGTGCTAAGCCGCTGAGCCACCCGGGCTGCCCAGTATTTTACCTTCTTCTAAAAGTAAAATGTTACTCTAGAGGCTAAAGCTTTGGTAACTGTAAGTTTTCAGCTTTCTTGCACATGACCTTTAGAAACATTCTGTAAACACTTAAAACTTTCATTTACTCCTGCATGCCAATAGTAGGTTCAAGAAAGAACCTATGATCCTTTTGCATACTGGTAAATTTCCTTCTAAAGGCTGCCCAGACAATTCACACCAGGAGCCACAACAATCTAAGTTCTATCTAAGCTTTGCCATTAAGACAAATGTCTTTGAATATGTCACTTACCCTCTGTGAGGCTCAATGTCCTCAGTGGTAGGTAACAAAATGAGGATAATACTATGTGCTGGGCCCGCCATAACAAACTCACTGTGTTTGAGGCACACAAAGCATCATCGTATAAATACAGAAAAAATCATTCTCTGGATAGAGACGATCCTTACCCTGCTCCAACTTTTCTGGCTGTAGCAGTCACAAAAGCAGAATTTAATAAATATATTAAGTGTAGTTATAGGATTTAACTGTTCTGCATATAAATTTGGTCTTAAAATGCAGCATACAGGGGGTGCCTGAGTGGCTCAGTTAAGCGTCTGCCTTTGGCTCAGGTCATGATCCCAGGGTCCTGGGACTGAGCCCTGCATTGGGCTCCCTGTTCCGTGGGGAGCCTGCTTCTCCCTCTGTCTGCCATTTGCCCTGCGTGTGTGCTCTCTATCAAATAAATAAATAAAATCTTTAAAAATAAGTAAATAAAATGCAGCATATTAACTGTACCTGTTATATAACCAACTGAAGTTATTAAAATGTACTGGCTCGGAAAACCCAATAAATGGTAGGAAATATTTGCAAATTATGATAAAGGGTTTTATCAGAATATATAAAGAACTCTTAACGCTCAACAGAAGTCTTCTCCTAAGAAGACACACATGTGCACATAAGCACATAAGATAACATCATTTATCCTTAGGGAAATACAAATCAAAATGAGATACCACTTCACATGTACTAGGATGCCTAAAATAAAAAAAGAAAAAATACTGGTAAGGGTGCAAAGAAATTAGAACTTTTATATGTATTACTAGTGGGAATGTAAACTGGCACAGCCACTTTGGAAAGCTGGGCACTAACTCAAATGTTAAGCATGGAGTTACCATATGACCCAGCAATCCCACTAATTATCTACCCAAGAGAACCAAAAATCTATGTTCACACAAAAGCTTGTACATGAATGTTCACAGCAGCATTATTTATAACAGAAGAAAGGGGAAACAACCCAAATTCCACCTACTGATAAGTAAACAAAATGTGGTATATCCATTCAATGGAATATTATTTGGCAATAAAAAGGAATAAAGTATTGATACATGGATGAACCTTGAAGTCATTATGCCAAGTTAAAGAGCCAGTCACAAAAGGCCAGAGTGGGTGATTCCGTTTGTGTGGAATCTCCAGAACAGGCAAATCTATCTATGAGAAAGTAGACTAGTGGTTGGCAGGGGCTGGGAGGGAAAGGGGAATGGTGAGTGACTGCTAATAGGTACTGTGTTTCTTCCTGGAGCGATAAAAATTCTCTAAAATTATGGTGAAAGTTGCACAACTCTGAATATACTACAGACTATTGAATTGTATTTTAAAAGAGTGAATTTATGGGTATTTCAACAAAATTGCTCTTTAAGAGGTGAAGAGAAGGTAAAGAAAAGCTTTAAAACTTACCTGATGGAAAAAAGTTTTATCGACAATATTTTCAATCTGTTTTGCTTTTTTATTTTCGCCTGGATGTATTTTTAGTTCACCACCATTTGTTTTGTTCTGTAGGAGTCGATGGTGTTGATGCTGGAAGGTCACAGGGTCTCTTCCAGGAGGAGGATGACAGTATAGAAGTTTACCCTACAAAGACAAGACGTGTAACAGCTGTGTTATCCCAGAAGAAAGAGGTCCTCAGGGAAGACCTCTCACCACGCATCCTCTGACAGGCTTCCTGCTTTCTGATGAACTGAGCTGAGCTCTGTCACCTGCCTGGAGAGCCCTAACAAACACACTGACTGTAATCCTTAACGTGTTCCACAGGCCTTGCCGGCCCTCGGCCCCCCAGCCTAGGAAGAAACCTTTCTCCTCTGTGCTCCTCTTCACCTTGTTTGCATTTCTGCTAAAGTATCCATCAGTACAGTGACGTGACCACTTAGAATATTTCCCAAAACAAAACCCGGGACAAAACTGGACAGCGGGACTATCCTAACAGGGATGCTGGGCTGGCTGCACTTGGTCCCTGGGCACTAGTTTTCTGCTTCCCACTGTAGTAAACGCTTTCTATCAACTGTGGTTGGTTTTAACTCTTCTTCTCATCTTCCACAATTTTACAAATGGTAACTAAATCCATAATTTATCCACACAAATATTCTAATTCCTTTCTTCCTGAACTGAAGGAAAGAAGAGTAGGCTGCTCAATTTTACTCCTGTGCTTCCCAGAGCTCTGCCGCCTCTTGCCAATGACAACACCATCTCAGTGAGGAAATAGCTCTTTTCTAACTCAACCTTGCCGGCATCTAAGAGCACATGGTGAGAAAGGAGGCCTGTTTACTTCAGAGCAACAAGGAGCCGGGCTCACTTACACTGACGAAGTCCTTCAGGATATAGCGAGCGGACCGAGACTGGTCTGGCTGCCCATGGGCGGTCATGAATCCTCGCATGTCTGGGAGGAGAAATGAATGGTGCAACACTGAAGTTAGAAGCCAGAACATCACAACAAAGATAACCAAAGTGTTACCTCACAACGATGCATCCCAACTCTCTAGCTTTAAAAAAGCAACTATCATCCTAGAAGATATCCTGGTTATAGCACTGTAAAGACAGCTGACAATCCAGGAGAACAGACCGTATCGTTCTATCTGATAGCCTAGCACCAAGTGGTGACAGACATTCAAGCTCTCTCTACTCCAGTTATTTCTTTCATTTCTTAATTTTAAAAACATTGAATCATGGAGGCTACCCGTAGAATGCTCTGTTATCACTATTATTAGCAAAACCAAAAGCAATACAGTAAGTCTTCCTATTTAGTGAGGTATCTAGGTTTTCCCAGTTTCTCAAACACACTACGGAGATCCCTCTAATACTGACTCAACTAGAGGGAGTAGCAGAGCATTGTGGTTAAGAATATGGGCTCTGGCAGACATGGGATTCAAAACTCAGCTTCCTCACCTACTAGCTGTGTAGCAGGCTCTTCCAGTTTAGAAGAAAACAGAACTCTAGTTCACACAATACACAAAAATACATTTAGGCAGATCAAAAATCTAAAGGAATATAAAAAAAAGATATTACAGGGAAACAGTTTTGTCCTTTTGAGATACAGAAGACCCTCCCAAGCAAAACACCAAATCCCATCAAGCCAAAAAGGAAAAAACAAAAAACAAAAAAAACAAACCATTAATATTGTTCACTTCTACAGGGCTAAAGAAACCACAACGAAGTCCTACAAATCATTAAAAGAAAAGATGCGTAACAAAGGTGATTCCCAGAAGAAACAGAAATGGCTACATATGGACAGATGTCCTGTTTTACTAATATTTAAAGAAAGGCAAATTAAAAATCATTTAGCAACATCTTTTAAAAACTGAGCCTGGGTGGCTCAGTTGGTCGGGCATCTGCCTTTGGCACAAGTTGTGATCCCGGGGTCCTGGGACTGAGCCCCGCAATGGGCCCCCTGCTCCACAACGGCCTGCTTCTCCCTCTCCTGCTCCCCTGCATGTGCTCTCTCGCTATGTCTCTGTCAAATATCTTTAAAATGATAAAATGAACTGCCAGAAATTATTCTTTACAGACCTGCAGATGATCTTGGAAACTACATATATGTGGTCACTTTTTTTTTTATTTTTTTAAAGATTTTATTTATTTATTCATAGAGACACAACTAGAGAGAGACAGAGGCAGAGACACAGGCAGAGGGAGAAGTGGGCTCCATGCAGAGAGCCCGACATGGGACTCGATCCTGGGTCTCCAGGATCACGCCCTGGGCTACAGGCGGCGCTCAACCGCTGAGCCACCCTGGCTGCCCATTTTTAGTTTCTTTTTTAAAGATTCCACGGATTTGACGGACAGACAGCACACGTGGGGGGAGCGGGAGAGGGAGAAGCAGGCTCCCCCCTGAGTAAGGAGCCCGACGTAGGGCTCAATCCAAGACCCCGAGATCATGATCTGAGCTGAAGGCAGACACCCAAATGTCCCCAAGGTCTTTTTTAGTTTTAGGATTTTGTGACTACACTAGTCTCATCACAAATGCTTACTTTTTATCCTCTTTAAGTCTCCCAACTAAATCAAGTTCAAGTCCTGGTTTAAGTGTGCTTCATATCAAATCACCTTTCTTTGTGAGAAAAATACACACTTTTTTCTTTTCTTTGTACCAAATCAAATAACCTGAATTCCTTCCCAGCTGGTAGCCACTGCTTTAAAGGCATGCCATAAACGCACGGACATGTTTCTAACATTGCTATTTCTTTAGGTAGACAGACACAGGTTCCTCTAGACCACCTTTAAAGTTAATATTTAAGGTAAATAAATCACAATCAGTTGGAAATGATAGGCCGATAGCTCCCATGTAGAACTGGGTTAAGACATGGAGATAGGAGAGCTGTAGACTCATTCTAATGTCAAAAGGGTTTCCCAGGGAGTGTTGGAAGGGGAGGGAGGCTGTTCTGTGTTCCTGTCCTGACCACAGTGCTCTGTCCCAGTCAGGGCTTTCCTTTCCTATGCTGCCCTCATAGTCTCCTATCCTGCTATGACAGCATATTCATTTTCTTCCCAATATCCCTTTTCTTCTCTGTTTGGGACAAGACTCCGGAGAAAGCCAACAAAGCCTCAGCCAGAACCCTGGTCTCCACCTGGGTTCAATCAGCACAGTGAATGCCCTAAGGGCCTTATCTTAGAAGCCTGTGACAGCTGCTGGCACGCACCCTGCTCCCCGTGGTGGCTTTCAACTCTGTGCACAGGGAGGGGCACGAGCGCTGCAGTGAGGGTCTGCAAAGGGCAGACCTGAGGAAGAGGCCAGGGATTCGAATCATGTCCTTCTCTAAGTCGAGAAAGCACTTAATCCTGAAGTGTTATACCACTCAGGCAGCAGTCAGCCCTCTCCCCCTTCCTGCGGCATTCTGAACCCCCCACCAACACAGCCTGTGGGCAAGGCCAACAGCGACAACAAAAGCAACAACAGTGGAGGATGACATGACAAATGCTAAGGAAAAATGTGAATTTGTATCTTCGCAGGAGTAGTTCTCTCATTTACTAAGTTATAGTTTGGTCATGTTTTAAAATAAATCACAACTCACATCCATAAGCTGTCAGCAGCTCTTCTGATGTTGGAGGTCGATGGGGATCTTCATCCTCTCTAGGCTTTATAATATTAATGCCATAGGTAGCTTCTAAGACATGTCTTGGAATATTCTGGCAAATGTAAGCTCGTCAAGGAATCCATTCCCTTCAACTGACCCCTCCCAACCTTGGCTTCTGACACATGCTTCTAATTCAACATTTCTAGGACAGAAGCCCTTTTACCTCTCCAGAAAAGAAGTGTAGTTACTCATTAATTTTTGAACACTTTTCTCTTTAAACACCATTCTACCTCGTACCAGGTTATTTACGCGCATGCCCCATATGCCCCCCAGACTGTTGGCAAGGGCGGGGTCCATGGCTGATTCATGCTTGTGGTCTCCGCAGGAGCCAACCTAATCTGGCTTATAATAAATGCTCAGTACACGCCTCATTCACAGAGAAGCTGAAAATACACAGAGGAGCATTAAATACTCGAACACCTGTGTTCTCAACTCTCAAGAGGTAATAAAAATGTCATCTACTATACAAACTGTTGAAAACGCAAACTTTAAATGCTGTACCAGCCCCTCCCGCCACCGCAGCCCCTCCCACCTCTCAGATGTAAGTGGAGTTTGTGGTGCAGCCGCCAGCCCACTTCTCAGGCTTTCACATTCCCAAGTGTCTGTCAATATAAAGTACTATTCTGTGAAATGACAGGTTTTACAAAAATGGTGTTATACCCGTATGTAACATTTTGAGATTTACCCAGGTCACTACAGGTAGGTTTAGTGCAGTACTTTTATACAGCATCTTAGCGATATATCATATTTTATGTATCCTGGTAAATGAATTCTCTCTCACTATTTCTTACAGAAAGAGAAATCGAATTGGGGTGCATACAGAGCTGTGGCTTTCAGGGCAGGCATTAAGGACTTGTCAAGAACTATGCAAGGCCAGAAATTTTACCCTACTTAGAAAGTACCAAATCATGTGCTGGTTTCACGCAGTCTCCTACCTTCCACCAGCACCCCTGGAACAGTTAACAGACTAACCTGCTGGCTTGTAAGGAGGGTCAAACCTTGACACCACGGTTCTCAGCAGATCTACCTATGAATACTTTTTCATGTCAGACACTGTCCTAGATCTTCACATAAGTTAACTGATTATGCCGGGAGGCAGCAGAGTTCCTAACTAGTACACGTTAGCTGTCCTATCATCTTGCAAACTGTCTAACTTCTCTGTGCCTCACTTTCCTGAAGCTTGAACAAATGGGAACAGCAGCAATACCCACGTCAAGGGACGCTTTAAGAGTTAAATGAAATTACCTGGTAAGTGTTGTGTGGAGCACACAGTAAGCATACAATAAACATCATTAAATTGGCTATCATTAAATTCTCACAACCAACTGCAAAGTAGCTATTACTGGCATTTTTCTGAAAAGAATGTTTCTAGAAGGTTAAGCAAGCTTACCAAGGTCACACAAATAGTCAAACACCAGAGTCAGGACTCAACTTGGGGCTGAAATCCACAGCCTGAGCTCTTCCATTCATACTAGGGACACTGCTGCCATCAGGACACAAGGTTCTACTTCTGCAGTCCTGACGCTACCTCACTGTATAAACTTGGGCAGATCACTACTGAGTAGTTCAGGTTTTTCTGTCAACAGCAATCCTAAATACATCCAATGCAAAGCAGGGTCCCAAACCACCCGAAGCCCTAATATACACATAATAACCAGTCTTTGCAAAGCAGAAAGGATATTAGTGACACAGGGGGGACGTGGTCTCTCATTTGGTCGATTGGGAGGATTCCATTGCAGATCATCTCTGCCTTGGTGGAGACAAAGGATGGCATCACCAGGCCTGGGCAGTCACATAAGCAGAGGCCAGGCTCCACATAAAGAGTCTGAAAGACAAGGGAGAAGTTTCTGTCGGGCACACAGCGGAGGAAGTGAAAAGAGCAGCACACAAGTAGTGAGGACCTTCAGAGAAACACCCAGAGAGGGGCACTGGCTGGTGCTGCAGAAATACCTGGAAATGCTTGGTGTGGCCGGGTGTGGCAGACACAGACACTTTCTTGTCACCCATAATGGTGTTGATTGTGGAACTTTTACCAACATTCGGGTAGCCCACCTGCGGGAGACACCTAAGTTACTCAAGAGTCAAACAGTACATCCATCGAGCCAAAGATAATACAAACACAGGGCAGCAGCAGCTTAAGTGTTTGGCTGCTTCGAAAGACTATTTGAAATAGACGCTGTTTGTTGACAGTTTCCTGCCCTGTGGCGTGGGTGTACGTACTCAGACACGTTTCCAGTGGGGAACAGTCAAGCTAAGTACATTTTATTGGTATTGGTCTTGCTGTAACAGCAGGTGTTACAGTAATCCTCAGCCCCGTTTCCGGCTCCCCCCACAATGTCCCATCATGCAGGCATCTCACGGTTTCTGTATTTTCCACACAGGGGGTGAAGTCGAGGATCAGAATAGGTATTTTAATCATCACAACATACAATTCATTTTTAATTTTTAATAACCTATTAGCAAGCTTCTGTCTTACTGGTTAAAAATTTTAAGTGGCACACTGACTTGATAGGTGCAAACAAGCTACTGAAGTTCTTTGGTTACACTTAGTAGAATCATATAAGGGTTTGCAAATAAATGCTCAAATCGTGCCAGCCTTGCTCCAGGCTTTTTCTCAGACTTTTCCGTGTGCCTCTAAATCCAATTCCCTCTTACGTGGTTTCAAGAATCCACCATCAGTGTGACTAGAAGATTATAAATACCGACTCCATTGATCAGAAGCGCCCAAACCTTCCACCTCTATTACAGGCCTCTTAACAGACAAGTTTCACTATTCGGGTTTCCACTCTCACTGCTCTCCACTTAGCCATGCTGTCACCTACTGTTCCATGAATATATTTCCATTCCTGGGGCTTTGCTTAAACATTTACCTTCTGTTTGTCTGGAAGGCCCTTCCACTGCTGCTTTGTTGAAGCCTAATGTTATACTTTAAGGTGCAAGCTCTTACATAAAAATTCCAGATAACTGTTCATTAATCTCAGTATTTTCCTCATGCTTTGTGCTTATTTGTATTTTGATTAGATGACATATTACTATTTGTATAGATGCCTTTTGCTGGTGGGGTGCTTTTGTGGCTGTCATCTGCTCCACTTTCTGCAGTTCAGGCTCCCTCACTATACACTCTAAAGGCCGCTGGCTGTCCTCCTCTCTCACTCACCATACTTGGAACTACATGCTCTGGGAGGGTGGGGACTCTGTCTGTCTGGTCCCCTGATACATGGCTAGGGACCAGCAGGATGCCTGGCCTGTGGCAGGTGATCAATAAATGTTCACAGCAGGAGTAAATTAACCTAGTCTCAGGTTTTCTAGAGTAAAACATTCAGAAAATGAAGAGTCTGTTTAGCATCTCCATACATGTGAGAAAGAAAGAAACTACCTTTTAGGGAAGCTGGGCTTTCTGATGGCATGTAGAAAATGAATTTTTAGCAATAATATAAAGAAATGAAGCTGAAAGAAATGACATAAGTTCCCCAAAGTTTATAGCAAGTGAATCCATTCACAGTAGCATTCACAAAGGCTCCAGGGGCAATTCCTTTAACTAGTGCTCTATGTCTGTCTCTCTCAAATAAATAAATTTTAAAAATAAACAAATAAATATATATTTATTTACTTATAAATCTTAAAACAAAGATGTTGACCTGCTACAATCAGTGACTAGGCTTGGGTGGGAGGGAGGTATGCATGTAACTTAAGAGCTAGAAGATTTGGGATCTCTGGGTGGCGCAGCGGTTTGGCGCCTGCCTTTGGCCCAGGTCGCGATCCTGGAGACCCAGGATCGAATCCCACGTCAGGCTCCCGGTGCATGGAGCCTGCTTCTCCCTCTGCCTATGTCTCTGCCTCTCTCTCTCTCTATCATAAAAAAAAAAAAAAAAAAAAAAAAGAGCTAGAAGATTTTAAATCTGCCACAATCTATTTCTCTCACAACTTTGATCTCTTGGATGAGGCCTTTAACATACCTTCTCTAACATCTTATGTTTCCTTAGCTAAAGATGGGAGCTCTGGAGCTGTGCTGTCTGTCTTTAAAGTCCAAGCACTTCTCACAGCCACCTCTAGAATTAGCATATACACAGCTAGAGATGTGATCTCCTTTCCCTTGTTCTTAGGCAACTAAAGCGGCAGCCATGCTTTGCCTGGCCCGAAAGATGCTGGGCTTCACCTTAAAATGCAGGTGGAACATTTACAGTATAAGCTGGCAAGGACCACTTCACACCAAAAGCCGATAGAGGGTAAGATTACTGAACAGGAAGTCTGAAGACAACCTTAGAAGTCTTCTCATTCTACTACCTCTTCGTAAGCCACACGTGTGGTAGGGCTGAACTGGAAGACGGGAGAAGATAATTAATAGGAATAGGGGCATAACCAGTGTAAGCCTTGAGAGAGCTCGTTCTTTAGAGTTGGGCTTTACCTATTCCCACAGTGCCAGTGGCCAACAAGAGGGCAATAATGTCTCCTATGACACCAAAAGCTTGGTTCGGCCCTTGGGTTCCAGTGTAGCTACCAACGGATTGGAAATAAATGGTGGGGCGCCTGGGTGATGCAATCAGTTGGGTAGTCAACTCTTGGTTTCAGCTCAGGTCAAGATTTCAGGGTCATATGATTGAGCCCTGTGCACTGGGCTCTGCACTCAGTGCAGAGACTCCTTGGGATCCTCTCACTAAAATAAAATACATCTTAAAAAGCAAACAAAAAAGGTACCCATGCAGTAACAATCTCAGGACCTATTTCATCTTACCAGTCCAACCGTAAGTTGTCCGTCTTTCATCTTCTTCCCAGTGTGTAGCTGCTTAAAGATTTCCAACAATTCCTGTCTTGATACCAGATGGCTAAAACTGTGTGTGCGCCTCTTCCGCAGGGTGTTGTTCCTCCCCTGAGCCTCAGAATCTGCAGTGCAGCTTCCCTGCCAGTCCCGGCCATAGGCCTCTTCGTTGGGGTTGCCGTCCTCTTCCGAACATGTCTGCCAAACCTCCTCCTCCTCCTCCTGACAGTCCTCATACTCACTGGCATCTTCATCACTAGTGGTAACATCACTAAGTGAGAGGGAAGCCCTGTCTGGGAGATGTCTAGGCTCACTGCATGGGACTGCAACCTCTTCACAACCGGACTTTTCAGACTTGGCTGTGTTGGCTTCTCCAGCACTCCTGTTCACCTGTTTTCAATGAAATGAAAGAAACCAAAAAGCTCAGAAGGGACAACAATGGCACCTTTCACTCTAGTGGAAGTACTCAGGGTTGGTTATCTCAGATGAACAGAGGGGAAGCCAAGTAAGTTATAAAGGAAACCAGAAAAGGTGAAAATAGGGAGACAAGGCAGGCCTTTTGGTGAAAGGACACAATAAACTATTAACAGTAGTACCCTCTGGAGACGGGAGGGGCAGTGGACCTTCACTTTATACATTTCTATATCATTTGAACTTTGTACAATGTCTGTTACTTTTCTATCAGATGTATATAAAACATCTTTGTTTAAGATTTTATTTATTTATTCATGAGAGACAGAGAGAGAGAGAGAGAGAGAGAGAGGCAGAGACACAGGCAGAGGGAGAAGCAGGCTCCATGCAAGGAGCCTGACACGGGACTTGATCCCGGGTCTCCAGGATCAGACCCTGGGCTGAAGGCAGGCGCTAAACTGCTGGGCTACCCGGGCTGCCCTAGATACATCTTTAAAAAAAGGCAAGCGTTTAGAAAAGCCTGTGTCAAGCTGAGTTCTTTGGCAGTACATTATTTTGCACCGGGCTGTAGAACAAAGCATTTCTCATTAACAATTAAACATTTAACATTCTCTTCTTTGCACAAAGCAAGAAGGGCAGAGTTTATACTTTGAGTTTTTTACGTTTGCATTTTTAAAGACCATGGTTTGCATATTTAAGGAAACTGCTATTTCTTTATAATTGCCTTTAATAATTCAAAGCACTGTGGAGCATAGCACCTTCTGCATGAAATACATGAGCAACGAAACATGTGAAAATCATACACATATATGCAAAGAACAAAAATAATGTACTCTTCAGGGATATGTTAATTCTTAAGAATTCTGACAATACAAGCAAAAATAAGACAATATATAGTATTACTAATTTGAATCAACAAGAGTGAGCTGGTTTGCATCTAGAAGTGATACAAATCTTGTATAATTTCTAAATTACCTAGTGTTAGAATGAATAACCATAATAGAAGAGGACACAATGAACTCAGTTAAATAAGTATCCTAAATTTTAGTAAACTAAATCTAAACTAGAAATATAAACAAAATGTCAGGGAAAACAGGCATGATTTCATGATCAAGGCGGGCAAATCAAAAGGCAACATGGCAGCATGGCTTATAACAGAGCCACAGAACTGGAAGCAATTTCTATGAGAAATGAGCAATGAATGTAAAGAAGATGGCGTGTCTTCACTGTGAGCTTTTCTGAATCATTTCAAAAATATGAAACAAGCAAAACAGTAATGTTAACTGAATGTGCATTAAAACAACTAAAACTGAAGCAGTTTAGGTTCAGGAAAAATGATAAGGACTTAAGAAGGACTTTGTGGTAGTTATAGTAAACCTGAAAAGGGAAAAGTCAATCCCTTGGGGAAACACAGTGCAATTTAACAGATGGCCAAGAGAAAACCAAGGTACTCAGCTTGAAAACTGTCATTTTTCCCCAAATAAGAAGGGGTTAACAACTGTAAAGGAAGAACCAAACTTCAGATAGTTGAGAAAACAGTGACTATTAAACTATTCCTAGTAAGTTCATGTTTGATACTCAAATGACAAGTGTGATTACAGCAGTGATGTCACATGGTAGCTGGTTATTGGTCTTGGGAAATCATGAAAAATGGTAGATACTTCAGAAGATGTGGAAGGAGTAAATGATGGCTAACTTCAAAAGGGAGAAAGTGTACCTTCCATAACTACACACTGCGAACCCAGTCGTACTGGAGCAGGTCTACAAGGTAGCTGGTGAGCCCTAGAAGACAACTGAAGGTAGTAGCAAGGGTTCCCTGAGAACAGATTATGCAAAAATGGATGGAATGTTCTACTTGGTTAACAGTTCAGGGAATATCACATTAGTAGATGCAGAAAGTAATCTTTTTTCCTTTCTTTCTCTTCTTTTTGTTTTTAAAGACTTTGCCTATTTATTCATGAGACAGGGAGACAGAGGGAGAAGCAGCCTCCCCGTGGGAAGCCCGATGTGGGACTTGATCCCAGGGCCCCGGGATCATGCCTTGAGCTGAAGGGAGATGCTCAACTACAGAGCCACCCAGGTGCTCCTCTTTTCCATTTTTTTTTTTTAAGATTTTAATTTATTCATGAGAGACACAGAAAGTTAGAGAGGGGCAGAGACACAGGCAGAGGGAGAAGCAGGCTCCTCACAGCGAGTCTGATGCAGGACTCGATCCTGGGACTCCAGGATCACGCCCTGGGTCAAAGGCAGGCGCTAAACGGCTGGGCTACTCAGGGATCCCCTCTTTTTCCATTTCTGATAGTTACTGGGTTGGTACATCAGGGCTAAGCCATACAGTGATAAATATTTAAAAACTTCAGTAAAACATCAGCTTCCAGTAAAGACTTGAAACAACAGAGATAATGGTTAAGAAGACAAACTATGAAGCCAATAATGGTTAAGAGGACAAACTGAAGCCAGACTACCTGAAGATAATAAGCATTTATATTTCTTGTTGGGATGATTAAATGACTACAATGTATAAATTGCTTAGGACAGTGGTGCCTGGCACAGGATAAGCTTTCTATGGATTTTTATTAACAAGAGTAACAACTGAATAATTACTATTGTTATATCCTTATGAACACATCTGTATTCATTACATCAGAACCTTTGGTTCAGAGGGCTCAGTTAAGTTCAGAGAAGGTTACAGAGCTCTCTCCTTGGTCCTGTTTTAACAATGTTGCCAATGACTGGAAAGAATATCAGAAGGACAAACACGAAATTTGCATATTCAAAGCTAGGAGAGAAAAGCAAATTACACAACCAAAATGAAATCTCTACCTTAGCCCCAAATCATGAACAGTATTTCAGAGGAACCGTACTGTCCTAAGTTGAGGTAAAAATAAGATGAAAAACCTTTTCCACATGAGAGACTTAAGTGACGAGACTTAAGTCTTTTTGGTTGTTTACAGGTTAAATGAGCGAAGAGTGTAACACAGCTCCTCTGAGATACAGTGAATTAACAAAAACAGAATTACTGGGAGGATCCGGATCACATGGAATAATCAATTGTCCCTCTGAATACCTAACGTATGTAATTAGGTGCCACCAATTTTAAGTGTTTTCCTGATTAGGCAGATAGGCATCTGAGATGAAGAGTGCCCCAGATAACGTGTCCAAGATGAATAGGAACCCAGAAAACATACACAGAGAAAACGAAGGAGAGCCCTTATATCAAAGGCTAGGGAGGCTGACTTAGGTTCACTAAACTGAAAAACTTTCTAAAGGTAGACAAAGAGGGGGCTAGGTGGTCTCTGTCATTTAATGTAGTTAAAAAACAGAGATTATAAAACTTTGCCATGGAGGTGAGGGAAGGAATTCACAGTTAGAGCTAATCTGTGAGCTCATCAAGGACATTGTATTCACTGGCACTCAGCTCAACGTACAAAATAATCTCTAGACGGCTGACAGATATGAGAAAAGGAAAGGAAAAGGCTAGGAAAAAAGATACTTTAAGTCTCTTCTAGCTCTAAGATTTTTTTTTTTTTAAAGATTTTATTTATTTACTCATGAGAGACACAGAAAGAGTCAGAGACACAGGCAGAGGGAGAAGCAGGCTCCCTGTCGGGGGAGCCCGATGTGGGACTCAATCCCAGGACCCCAGGATCATGCCCTGAGCAGAAGGCAGATGCTCAACCACTGAGTCACCCAGGTTTCCCTAGCTCTAAGACTCTACTACTGATTTCATTTGATAGTCATTATTAGCTAATAGTTGTATTTTTTTTTTATTAGAAAATAAACCCGAGGGCTGGCTCAGTGGTGGAGCACGTGACTTTTGATCTTGGGGTTGTAAGTTCAAGCCCATACTGGGTGTGGGACTTAAAAAAACGAAACAAAACAAAACAACAAAAAAAAAGACCAAACCCAAACCATTTCTGTAAAATGAGTTAATAGATAACATAGTAGGGCCACCTGGGTGGCTCAGTGGTTGAGTGTCTGCCTACGGCGCAGGGTGTGATCCTGGAGTCCCACATCGGGCTCCCCGCATGGAGCCTGCTCCTCCCTCTGCCTGGGTCTCTGCCTCTTTCTGTGTCTCTCATGAGTAAATAAATAAAATCTTTAAAAAAAAAAAAAAAAACAGGGCAGCCCGGATGGCTCAGAGGTTTGAGGCCGCCTTCAGCCCAGGGTGTGATCTTGGAGTCCCGGGATCCCACGTCGGGCTCCCTGCATGGAGCCTGCTTCTCCCTCTGCCTGGGTCTCTGCCTCTCTCTCTGTCTCTATGAATAAATAAATAAAATCTTAAAAACAAAACAAAACAAAAAACAAAAAAGATAACACAGTATATCTTTAGAATTACTTCAGTTGTTTGTTTTGAAAACAATGTCGAAAGAACTTCTAATCACGTCCTGAGGAGTACAGGTACATACTTGTACATACAAGGTTGTGCTTGCCTCCTGCTAAAAAAAACAATTATAAGGTCATTATGAAGCTTCCTATACAATTTCCTTTCAAAAATCTAAAAAAGGAAAAAAGAAAAAAAATCATCAGTCTATAACACAGAGCCCGAGATGTCAGACTATTTGATGGCCAGAAAAAGTAACCCTGTGACTCATTTTTCTATAGGTCATCCTACTATCAGAACATTTAGGGAACAAACAAAAACCCTGGATTCCCATAAACCTTCAGTGATAAAAAGAAAGCTTACTGAAATCCTCCTCCCAGAAACACAATCTGAAAAAGCCCCCCAGGTTACCTCAGAGTCCCCAGTTGGTTGAATGGCTGCAGCCAAAGCCGACCAGAAGATAATCTTCACATCTTCTTTTTCAAAATATGTGGCCCAGGCACTCCGCTGCTCAACAGTCAACAAGTCTGCCTTATTTATCAAAATGACGTTTTCCTTACTATCATCTACTTCTTTCACGTAACATTCCTAGGCAAGACAAATATATTTAGAAAGGCCTCTTCAAGCAAGTGAAAATTGGGCTAATTATATTTAAAGTCCCCAACTAGAACTAAAGTTTTTACTGCCCTCAGTTTTAAGTCAGTTCTAATTTAAATTTTTTATCTTGGTACATTCTACTGACCCTTTCAGTAAGCTCTGAAAAAGTTAGGTCGTATACACCTAGAAATATCCTCAGCATAAGAAACTGGAAAGGGTAAAAGGAAATGCTGTCCTACCCTGTCAAAGTATAACAGATTCTCTTCCTTTAAACAATGTAGTTCCTCTCTTTAATAATGCTGAATTACTTCTTTCACACAAAATTAAAGAATGGCAAAACTAGGAGATCTGTCAGCCAGCAGGGACTATTTTTCAGCCAAGTGATGACAGCCAATAATAAGCTCATTTTTCATATAAAAAATATTTTGAGGTCTAAAAGAAAAACAAGACTCAGTAATTGAAATTAATTCCCAACCACAGCTCTTCATTAGGAGACACACCCAGGTATAAAAGCTGACTTCAACAGGAGTTCCATCATTAAGATTTTTGTTCCTCACCAGTGGATTTAAAATATTCTGTACTATTACTACTATGGACTCAAATACTAATAGGAACGCTTCAGATATGTACAGTGTTTAATTAATTTAAAACCTGTATCACATTATTTCACGTGGTCTTCACTCCTTAACTGTTACTCCCTCTGGTGTTTTACAAACTTAGTTTGCTTGTAACATATCACAGAAGGTAACAACTGAGGCATGAGGAGAGACTCTGATGAGATGGTAAGATGTGGGTAATAAGCACAATGCTACTTCAACTGATGTCTCTTAAAAATGAGAAACACTGGCAAATGTCTCTTAAGAAACTGGCTTCTATTTTTTTTTTTTTTTTTAAGATTTATGTATGTATTCATGAGAGACCCAGAGAGAGAGAGGCAGAGACACAGGCAGAGGGAGAAGCAGGCTCCCCGCAGGGAGCCCGACGTGGGACTCGATCCTGGGTCTCCAAGACCACAACCTGAACTCAAGGGAGGTGCCCAACCACTGAGCCACCAGGCATCCCAAGAAACTGGCTTCTAAACTAAAAGGTAGAAAGGTCATGTGATTGTCTCTTCCTGCAGATGGAAACGCTTGTTTTCAAAGGAAAACTTTCAAAGGAAAGTACGCAAGCGGCTGACCCTGGGAGGAGAGGGCCCTCCTTAAACACAGCTACGGGAGAGAACAGAATGTTTGCCGGCAGTTACTGCTGTCCCTCCTGCTGTGGCTCCAAGGACTGCACATCTGAATCCTGTCACACTTTACTTACCAGATCCTCACATCTAAAAAGGAGTGGGTTTCGAGCATCTACTATCTGGACCACGATATCACTGTAAAAGAAAGGGGAGATTCCAATCATTGTGAAGTGAAACACGGACCATATAATAATCATAGCAAACATTTTCCACTATTGTGCCCTTTACACATTTAATGTTGTAAGGTACAATTATCTCTAATTTATATGTGAGGAAACTACAGCTTAAAATAGGGAAGTCACCAGCTGCCGAGTGATGGAGCTGGGCCAGAGGATGTGCCTGCAATCCTCACATTCTCTTGCTGTTACATGTCCTAGAGAGCCTCTCATGATGTTTCACTGCTAAAGCTTCAAGTGTATCTTCTAGTAAACTCTCCTGGTGAGGCAAAGAGTATTCCAAATACTTTAATCCAACATGAGGCCTACTGTATACTCAGTATCCAGAATACACTGGTGTTCAGGCCTCTACAGAAAACTGATAAATCACTTGCTGATAGCTGCCTCCATCAAAGCCTGTATCTTATTTAAACCCAGGGCTGATGAGACAAAGCATACATCTAGCAAATCATCATCCACCTACTGCAAAAATGTGTTTGAATCACTCAAACACAAAACAGGAAAAATCAACTCAAGATGCCACACCAAAGCAGAAATGAGGGTCCTGTTTCTTCGGTCACACAGGAGCTGCAGCAATAAGACGACTTTCTGTAGCTGACAGCAAGCTCCTCAGAGCGTTCACAGATGCAGTAGGGACTACAGCAGCCTAGCACTGCACGAAGAAATCTTTCACTTTCCTGGGAGGATCCTCCTTCCATTCTGCCTCCATGGCTAGGAGAGATGCTCTAAGGGCCAGCGGCCACTGCCACTGCAAGGAAATGAGTTGCACACACGCTCACAACAGTCGCCTAAAATCCCACGCCTAGTTAGCCAGTTCTGAAGTAATGATCATGCAATTAGGCTAGACAGGGAGGAGATGTATTAAATCAAGCTTACCATTTAAGGCAGGGCTTTGACAGTCAAAGTGCATTTTCTTTCAGGATGGTTAAATATCCAGCGTAATACTCTGATGCAAAGGAACTCAGACTTGCTAGTTTATTGCAAACTATTGTTAAATTCTCTAATTAAGTGGGTCATGGTATTTTTTCTTTAATGTAGTATCTACGACATTCAAGCTGTGAGGATTTAACAGTAAATTCAACAATGATTACAAAATACGGACCAAGCCTAATAAACGAGGATTGCAAGGTCCACAAACATTAGGTCTACCTACCAACATGCAGAAAGAATAACTGAGTTAAGAAACAGCAAAATGAAGACCACTGGCTCTGTGAGCTGAATGAGACTGCAGGGCGTGGACCATGTACCAGGAAAAGCTTCCTGGAATACACTGTTCAGCCCTCAGGGCCCCAGCAGCTCCCTGCATCTCAGTGACAGGGCACACATCAAATCTTTTCCAAAATTAAAGAGGCAGATGGCTTAGCTAGCGTGTTACCAAACAGGAGACATCTGCTGTACAGATCATACCAATAAATATTTCCTGTTAAAAAATGTGGCAGTAGTTGCTTTATTAATAATATTTCTACATAATTCAGGTCCACATCCATGTGATATAAGCTATATACCTTAAGTTACAGACATGCTCTGTCTTATAAACAGAAAAATACCACATAATGAAAGTAATGGCAAGTAATAGTGTAAACTAATTGAAGTGAGGCATTTCAACAAGTACGGGCTCCCTCTGGGAAAAACCAGTTGCTTATTTAGGGACATAAAGTGCATATAGGGCCTTTCTGTCAAATGTGAAAGAATGAACATATATGGTTCTCTCTTTAAAACCTATAAAAATGAATGTAAACTCTGAAGCTCCTTAGGACAAAGGAAGAACAGCAGCAATGAGACCCGGAAGCCCAGTCAAGAAGCAAGCCTGTTTACACCCCAGAACCCAGGGAACTTGGGATTGGAAGCATCAGATGAAGGTCTCTAGGCAAAGTGAAGGGTTGGACTGAAATCAATCTGAATGAGGAGCTCTTAGGTCTGCTCTCCTGTTCCATCCAGCTAGGCAACCACACTGCCCCAATCTCCTATCCCAATGGCAGAAGGCTAGGTGATTATGGAGAAAATGAACCTGAGAGGCTGCAGGATTGGAGGACCTCAAGCACAGAAAAAGGTGGCAAAAAGTACTGAAAAAAAGGGGGGATTAACTAAGTCTACATACCAGATGGTGAAAATGTGCAATCCCCTTGTATTATATCACCACCTTTAGCCATGTTCTTGGCAGATCATTCTTTTAGGAAACTGGCTCCAGGGAAAAGACCTATAGATCCTAACATCTTGGGGTATTCCAACAAAATAAAATTGATCCCTACTCAGTCTTGTTTTTTTTAAAGATTTTATTTATTCATGAGAGACACACAGAGGCAGAGACACAGGCAGAGGGAGAAGCAGGCTCTCTGCAGGGAGCCGGATGCGGGACTTGATCCCAGGACCGGGGGATCATGACCTGAGCGGAAGGCAGACGCTCAATCACTGAGCCACCCAGGCGTCCCCCTACCCAGTCTTGTACAGTGAAGTCCACCATTTGGCAAATTCCACCCAACAGGTGGTCCTGTCAATCTTGTAATGCTTTGTTCTTAAATATGACCACGATGGGGCACCTGGTGGCTCAGTCAGGTAAGCATCTACCTTTGGCTCAGGTCTCTATCCCGAGGTCCTGGGATGGAGCCCTGAGTTGCTGAGCAGGGATCCCGCTTCTCCCTCTGCCCTTCCCCCACTCATACTCTCTTTTCTATTGCAAATAAATATCTTAAAAAAACATAAGAATGGGCAGCCCAGGTGGCTCAGCCGCCTTCAGCCCAGGGCATGATCCTGGAGTCCTGGGATTGAGTCCCTGCATGGAGCCTGCTTCTCTCTCTGCCTGTGTCTCTGGCTCTCATGAATAAATAAAATCTTTAAAAAAACAAAACAAAAAACATAAGAATGCCCAACAAACATTATGTAGCATCTGAGGAAGGCCTCTTATGTAAAAGCCAGAAACCAAAATAAATAGAAAAAAAGGAACAGAGAGAAAAGACAGACAACACAGGAAGTAGGAGAAAACCCAAAATTTAAAAAAAAAAAAAAAAGCAAAAAGCCAAAACAATACTGTTAAATATGCAGATGGGGACATTCCAAGGTGAGGTTTCAGTATGTTAAAGCTTGTTAGCATCTCTTTGGAAGCGGCAGTACATATGTTCAACTGCTCATGAGGCCCTGAAGATCCATTGTGCTCCAGAGGTTCCCCAGGAAAACCAGTGGGTCTTTCCAAGCCTCATTCAAGCCTAACTGAATCAAAGGGGCCTGCACAGAGCCTGGGGATCAGCAGCAAGCGTCTACTTTTTTCAGGCTTAGAGATTTGCCTTGTTACCCTGACCTCTCCTTACCCCAGCCCAAGAGCCCTCTCTCTGCCCCTGTGGGAGCAGGAGAGAAAGGTATGTAAGCGACTTAAAAAAAAATTGAGACATAATCCACATATCATAAAATTAACCCTTTAGAAGTATACAAAATTCAGTGGTTTTTAGTATATTCAAAGTTGTGCAAGCATCACCAATAATTCCAACTAAAACAAATCACTCCTCTATTCTCTCAATCCTTATCAGCTTCTTCCTCTGTTGTAACTCGGCCCACTGCCTTTCTATCTGTAACACAGCAGGAACTGCACTCACTTTGGATTTATTACTTATTGATCATCTGAGTGCAAAGATTGTGCTTCATTCCTGTATGCCCCGATGCCTACCCCACAACATATTTTATCTTTGCAAGCAGGTATCTACCCCCTTTCACATCCTTATTCTCCATATTTCCAGTAGGAATTCTCCAGACATTTCCTGAAATAACTATAGGTACTTCAGAACTCATCTTACAGAAAATGTTCACCATTCTTACATGCTTATCAACGGGTTCACTTAATAATAAAAAAAATCTATACTTTGAAAGATAAACAGCATCACACTTTCAGTTTTTATAATAATTCTCAATAGCCATTTGCATACCTTAATCCCTGAGCACCCCAGCCACCAGGGTCTATGAGCATCCATCAATGTCCGAATCTAAAGTAACACCACTATTGTCTCTGTTACCCAAAAGGAAAATGGTACTTACCTTCTCTCTATCACCCTCCAGAGCTGGCGCCAGAAGTCCAGATTCCTTTCAAATGGAGTTAGTAGCAACTTTTGTTCCTCTTCTAACCTGGCTTTAGAATGAAAAGTTTGTATCTTTGCCAGTTTATAATTAACAGTTTCAAGCAGTGAAACACTCAAATCCATTGCATTATAAAATAAGTACACAAATACTATTAAACTTTTTATTACTTTCTCTTCAGTCAATATGAAAATCAAATTCCAAATTTAATACTTAATCTATTAAGCCTTAGATGTTTATCCTACAAAATGATGTTTCTCCCACACACCGCTCAAGAGAGTGGTGATCAACTCTACAGTGACTAGCGGCTAGAGAAGGGTAAGAAGAAGAGAAAGCCAGGAAGGGAGTGGAGTGATCAATTTGCCATCTTTGTGCAAAGATGCACAAGTACCCAGCAATACTGGCTGCACACAGAATTTGCACTTAAAAGAAATCTACCATTTCCTTTTTAAAAGAATTAGGCCTTCAAAATGCAAATAACAACGTGAACACACCAAAGTGCCAGATTCAGAATTTCAAAACAAATCTTCATATAATCTAACACTCACCGGACAAGTTGACGTCTCCATTCTAGAAAGTTATCTTTCTCTGCCTGTTGGAGTTCTTCTGGACTAGTGTTTTTGTCCCACTTTGGTCTGAAACAATCACGGAGGAATAAAAAAAATTCCATGTGAGTTACGAAAATAAAACAGGGGATCTGGGTTTAATAACGGCGGCTGAGAAGAGGAAACAGGAAAAAGAGAACAGCAAATGAAGAATCTTATACTCAGGCTATGCCCTGTAATGTCCTACATTCTTGTTCAACTCACCTCCGTGGTATACTCAAGAACTGTTTGTTTTCTTCGTGGAGTTTCTTAATTCTCTGGCTCTCCTCAAAAGACAGCAGTCCAGTTCTAGCCTCAGGATGCACAAACTTGATATTTAGCTTCTCTGTTCAGAGAAAAGAAAGTATTGCAATGAAGTGGCAATATAATGGATATTGGGCATTACTCTGAAAACGAAAAATGCAGCACCTAAAACAGAATTTTTTAAAAAGGATTTTATTTATTCATGAGACACACAGAGAGGCAGAGACACAGGCAGAGGGAGAAGCAGGCTCCCCGTGGGGAGCCCCATGCGGGGGGACTCGATCCCAGGACCCCAGCATCACGCCCTGAGCCAAAGGCAGATGCTCAACTGCTGAGCCAGCCAGGTGCCCCAGCAATGTTCCTCTTGACCTTTAAGCAAAGACTGCAGTCTGGTACCCCTGTCAGAAAACTAACACCATCTATGACCTTGGTCTGCACAGTCTAGTAACCTAGAGTACAGCCCACCCAACCACTATTCTCACTCATGCCAACCCCAACCAACAGTCAAAGGACCTACCCTATAGCCCCATATTTGGTAATTCTTTCACAGAATTGCCCTTTCCAACGGTGATCTCCCACCTGATGTAACCACTTTGCTTTGTCTAACCTCTGTACATGCCTCCAGTCCCTTGATTCGTTCCTTTTCTCTCAGGCCCTCATCCAGCTCATGGCCTCATTTCTCTTCCTATTTGGCCAAAACAATATGGTACAACCACTCTCCAACTAAACATCAAAATTCCTTACCCCTGCACCCGCTGCCGAATCTCCCAACCTCAGATAAAGCCAAGTATCCTTTCTTGTTCTCATTCCAGTAGCAATGCACTGAGGGCTGCTTCAAGTAACGCACAATAATGTAGCCGCTTGTCTCTGAACTACTTTAAAGATTTTATTTATTCATAAGAAACCCAGAGAGAGGCAGAGACACAGGCAGAGGGAGAAGCGGGCTCTCTGTAGGGGAGCCCTATGTGGGACTCAATACCAAGACCCTGGGGTCACGCCCCGAGCCAAAGGCAGATCCTCAACCACTGAGCCACCCAGGTGTCCCTCTCTGAACTGTTTTTATTCACAATACTTCTGACACCAAATTGTGCATTTTCCCACATCAGCAACCAGCTCTCCAACTCTCTGGAAAACAGCTCGATGTCCTACAATTCTATTATATTCTGACACTATTAAGACTTAGTATCAGACTCTATAGGTTTTTTTTTTTTTTTTAATTTTTTATTTATGATAGTCACAGAGAGAGAGAGAGAGAGAGAGGCAGAGACACAGGCAGAGGGAGAAGCAGGCTCCATGCACCAGGAGCCCGACGTGGGATTCGATCCCGGGTCTCCAGGATCACGCCCTGGGCCAAAGGAAGGCGCCAAACCGCTGCGCCACCCAGGGATCCCCAGACTCTATAGGTTTAAAGGCTCAGTCCCATAAGGCGGTTGCATTCCAGATGCCACATCTCTGGAGGCTTCAGTGCACAGGCAGACTGACTAAATCACAGGTTTACTGGTGATCAGCTCGATCTCTAGCACCTCTCCTGAGGTCCTGAGAATCCCAACCCCCTCATGACACAGTTGGTTCCTACTGCAACCAGCCCCTGCAGAAGCTACCCAGGGCCCACAAATCACCCCATTAGCATCAACTCAGGGAGGGTCTAAAGGGGCTCATAACGAGTAACAAAAACCACTCCTCTCACCTCTGACTCAGGAGGTTACAAACAAGGGTTGTAGAAGCTCTGGTTATCAGGAACCAGGGGTGAAGACAAAACAGCACAACATTACACTTAATCCTTATTTGCTGAAAATAAAGAGTGAATACCACCTGTGTCATTTTCTAAACGCAAAGAGTTCCCACAGAACATCTAGCATTTCTTATTATTCTGTGCTCTTTCGTTAGGTCAGGGACCCCTGTGAAAACTTATTTAAAAACCAATGACCATCAACTGATCTAAAAACTTGCATTCTTTCTCTCTCTCTCACACGTAAATCTGGCATGCAATCTGCAGGGTTCACACAGACAAGTGAAATGTGGTTTCCAGGTTAAAAATCTCTGTCTCTGTGCGTCCTGTGGTGTCTGCAGTCTACGGAAAACTGAAACAAAATTCTATCACCTCTAGATTATTAAGGGAAAGGAAGACAAGGTACAAAATAAGTTTTAATGAGAAATTTTAATGGATTTTTGAAAGGTTTATTTAGGCTTCACTATATAGGCATGATCAATTAAATCATCAGCCCTTGGTGATTAACTTAAATCTCCAGAGGTGGTGCTAAAAAGTTCCAACCCTCTAATTACGGCTTAGGTCTGCCTAGAGACCAACCCTCATCTAGAAGCTATCCAGGGATCCCAAACACCAATTATCTCACTAGCACACAGAAGGACACTCTTATCATTCCAGAGATCCCAAATATATGTATACACACACACACATTTATAAATTATATCACAATTCACGTTGTCGCTACAAATGTATGGGCTCAACACCAACTAGAAGGAAGAAAATCCTTCTATAGTTTTGGTTCCCTCATTCCCTGAACTATAACTAGATTCCTTTTACATGATCTTAATAGAAAAATTGCAGCTATCATTTCACCTTCTCATCTACACATTTCTTAATGTGTGCACCCACCTTCAGCTTCCCTTTGACCCCATTCTCTTCTCATCTCCTTCCAGGCTCAAACTTTGTTTCATTTCCTCATTAACCCCTATATTAACCCCTATTTTCCCTGTTTCTAAATATTAAACAATTTTTAATTACACAGTACGTAAACTCTCCATGTAAAAAATTCAACAACAAAGGCAAATGTTCTCTTTGACCAACTCCCAACCTTCGGCCCACCCCTGCAATCTCAATTCGCTCCCTTGAGAGTGTAGGCCTCCAAGTTTCTTCCTAATATACACACACATACTGGATTGGTCAGATTATCTTCTTTTTCTTTTTTTGGGAGGGGAGGGGCGGGGAGAGGCAGAGGCAGAGGGATAATCTCAGTCAGACTCCCCATTGAGTGCAGGTCCTCAATCTTAGGACCCTGAGATCATGACCAGAGCCAAAACCAACAGATGCTTAACCAACTGAGCCACCCACGCGCCCCAGTCGGATTATGCTCTTAATGCACATGGTACCATACTATATGCACCCTTCCCCAACTTGGTCTTTTCACATGGTAATAGGTCATGGAGATCCTTTATACTTTAGTATCTTCAGACCTACCTCATTCTTTTTAACTGCCACATAGTATTCCACAGTATGCTATTTTCCCATCCATTGAACATTTAGGTTGGTTCCAAGTGTTCACTGTTAAAACATCATCTGGAAACTTGTCAGAAATGCATATTCTCAGGTTCAACCCACACCTATTGAATCTCCAGAGGAGAGGGCCAGGAACCTGTTTTCCAGGTAATTCTGATGCTCACTAAAATTTGAGAACCACCGCTCTACAGCAGGTATTAAAAAGTAGAAACACCAGGTCACAAAAAATGCACTTTAGATTTCTGATACTGTGAAACTAAATGTTGTATTTTCAACCGCTCCGTGCTGGCTCACCCCACAGCCTACAAACATGCTAACATTAACCTTGATTACATACATACGCACACATGCAAGCTGAGCAAGCCTCTCCCTGCCACAAACATCTCAAAAGAATACAGCATGCCCATAAACTCTACTTCCTTACCTTTTTCTATGACCCTTTCTCTCTCCTTCAATGATGGCTCTCCCATTCCCCACTCCCTCTGCCCCCTTCTAGGACGTCTCGTTTATTCTATCTCCCTATTAACCTTGTTCTGATTCTTTGGCCATTCTTCTACTAGTGTTATTTCAATCTGGTTTGCTTCTCCCACTGGGCTGAAGTAACTGGTCATTCCTCCTCAAAATCCATCATTGATCTTTCAAAACAAGGAAATCTAAAATCATGTTTGATACCTGCTTAAACCCCTCCAAAGATTTCTTTAAAGCCCTTATTCTTGGGCAGCCCCGGTAGCTCAGCAGTTTAGCACCTGTCTTCAGCCCAGGGCCTGATCCTGGAGACCTGGGATCGAGTCCCGCATTGGGCTCCCTGCATGGAGCCTGCTTCTCCCTCTGCCTGTGTCTCTGCCTCTCTCTCTCTCTCTCTGTGTGTGTGTCTCTCATGAATGAATAAATAAAATCTTTAAAAAAAAATAAAAATAAATAAAGTCCTTATTCTCTCCACATTCATTCAGGTCATCGCCCAGCTCCCTAGTGTTTGCTCATCACGCCCTGTCCCTGTACTTCAAGCACCTGCGAGCCCAACTTCTAATCGTTTTCTGAACAAAGCAAGCTGTGGCTCACACATTAGCTCGAGTCCTGTGCCGGCTGCGTATGTCCTTCTGTGTCACCTGACCTGTCCTAACATCTACTCATCCTTTGAGACTTAGCCCTAGCATAAAGCTGTCCTTGTCTGCCCTAGGCGCCCTTCAGACAGAACAAATACTGATTGCATCTTCTATGATCTCACTGTTTGTTACAGACTTCTTTCATAGCACCTAAAACAAAATTCTGCAGAAACAAAATCATCTTACTCAACACTATATTCTCAGTAGCCAATACGATCCCAGACAGCAGCTGGGGCCCAATAAAAGCATGTAAATAAGTGAATGAATTTGCTAAATAACACAATAACATCCATAATAAAAGAGTAATAGAACTAGTAGTTTAGAACGTTATCCATGCCAGGTACTGCTTAGAAGACACACAAAAAAACATAGGAAAGCAGCGACTAAATCAAATTACTTGCATGGAAAATTCACTATTCTGTGTCAGCAAGTTCTTTAAAACACAATTCAAATTGCCTACATAACAGCAGCAGGCCCAGATAGTTTGCTTCCAACAATGGTGTCGGAAAACATTTTCTGGAAAATCCTGGTATTGCCTGCCACATTGCTGACTGGTCTCTGACAAGGGACTGAGTTTCTTGAACTTGATACAATGATGTATAACATAAAGGGGTTTTTGAACTTAATTCTAAAACTGTGGCACATTTTGAACCTCACAGCTTGATTCTACTTGATGAGACCTTCCCACTCTCCTCTGGGATATGTGCCTCTGGGTCACGACAGCCCACTTGTGAGCTTAGTAGGGCCCACAAAACACTTCCGAGTAGACACATTTTTATGTAGTCAGCAAAGATGGGAGGGCGACCAGTGTCCTATGTACTCAGGAATAAACAACTTACCAGCTACAAATTCTGTTCCAGCAAGTTCTGCAGTGGCGAGGAAGTCATCGAGGGAGCTCTGTTCAGTCACTGACTGAAGATTAAGACGACCCCAATCGTAACCGTCGTTGAGCTCACTCGTGTGCAACTACGAAAGGAACACAAGGTAATAATAACACAGCCGTCCTCTTGTGCTTCCGACACGCAAACATGCTCTACACGCCCAGGATCTGATCTGCACTTTTTTTTTTTTTAAAGTTTTACTTATTCATGAAAGACAGAGAGAGACACAGATAGGTAGAGACACAGGCAGAGGGAGAAGCAGGCTCCATGCAGGGAGCCCGACGTGGGACTCGATCCCAGGACTCCAGGATCAGGCTCTGGGCTGAATGAAGATGCTCAACTGCTGAGCCCCCCAGGTGCCCTGTTCTGCAGTCCTGAGGGCGATGTCAGCTCCCTTTAGGGTCAATATTAATACCACTTAACATTTAACTAGTCAACATTTAAGTACAACGGATGCTTTCCATTCATTATCTCATTTAATTTTCTAAACCTTTTGAAATAAATTTTATGGTATCTCTCGTCTGCTGATGAGGAAACAGTCTTGGATAGATAAAACATAACTAGCCTCTCCTTGCTGCTGATAAACAAGGAGAGAGTTGGAGTCCACTCTGACCCCCCCGCACACAGAGCCGAAAATTTCCGGACACCCCAGGAAAAAAAAACACGTGTTACACAGCGACCCAAATGCTGTCATACGGTCACACAACTCTGTGCCACTGAGTAAAGTACAGGGAAACGAAAGGATCCTGAGGCTAAGTCATCGTATCCCGCGCAATACCCTCCGATGTTTTGAATTTTATCTTGTTGGGTTAAAAAGTCACTCGCTGGGACCTCACTTAATGGATTTCCAGACCCAATCCAGAGTTTGATAAACACTATTCTAGCGACATGCCCACTACAGGTGTGTATGTATGTATGCATGCATGCATGCATGAATAAATAAATAAAATTGAAGGTTCAAAGAACCAGTGTTTGGTCCAAGAATGAATGAATGAATGAAAATATATAAAATAGGGGATCCCTGGGTGGCGCAGCGGTTTGGCGCCTGCCTTTGGCCCAGGGCGTGATCCTGAAGACCCGGGATCGAATCCCACATCGGGCTTACGGTGCATGGAGCCTGCTTCTCCCTCTGCCTGTGTCTCTGCCTCTCTCTCTCTCTGTGTTTCTATGAATAAATAAATAAAATCTTTAAAAAAAAAAAAAAAGAAAAGAAAATAAATAAAATAGAAGGTTCAAAGGGCCGGTGTTTGGTGGGAGGCCACACAGGTCAGCAGGAAGTCCGAGAAGGGACGGGAGTCCAGGTCTTTAGAACCCGTAGTCAGCCTTCCTACGTCTCTTCTTTTTCACAAAGATGTTACGTGTTTGTCCAGGGGAGAGACGCAGGCTCCGGCCGCTGCGGGGCTCGACCCCGGGTCTCCCGGACCGCGGCCTGGGCCGCAGGCGCTCAGACGCTGGGCCCCTTCCCAGCACTTCCCAAAGGTGGTAGCTGCTCCTTGAAGCCCGTTACAGGGTCAGTAACCGCCCCCCCGCCCCCGGCTTTCGGCCCAGGCTCGGCCCTGCCCCCTCCCGGCCCCCGGCCCCCGCCCCGCGGCCCAGGCTCGGCCCTGCCCCCTCCCGGCCCCCGGCCCCCGCCCCGCGGCCCAGGCTCCGCCCTGCCCCCCCCCGGCTTTCGGCCCAGGCTCCGCCCTGCCCCGCCCGCCGGCCCAGGCTCGGCCCTGCCCCTCCCCCCCGCCGCGGCCCGACGGCGACCAGCGGCCTCCGCCTCCTCCTCCCGGACCCGCGTGTCCTGCGGGCTCACCCAGGAGTCGCCGCGACAGCAGTCCCGGCTCCGCGCGGCCTTCTGGCGGAGGAGGGCCCGACCCAGGGCCCCGGGCCCCGCCGCTCTCCGCCGGCCCATCGCCGCCCGCACGCCCGCACGCCCCGCACGCCCCCACGCGGCGCCGCACGCGCGCCTTCCGGTTCCTGCATGCGGCGCCGGAAGTGACGTGTAGCGGAGCGCCCGGGGGCGGAGGCCGGCTGCCTTGCCGTTAGGGGACGGAAGGGCGCACGTGTGTCGGAGCCTCCTTCCTCCGGCCACCTCCGCGAATACCTCGGATTTGACGGCAGCGACGGGATCAGCGCCATGGTAGCTCCGGCGAGGAGCTAGGAGGCCGGGAACACAGGGCCGGCGGCCCCGGGGTCCTAGCGCCGCCCCCCCCCCGCCCGCCGCCGCTCAGAGGCGGAGACACGGGGAGGGGCCTCGAGGGCGTGCGGAGGCCGCCTAGCCCCGGACCTAGTAGCTTCTGTCCGCTCGTGTTTCCCGGGCGCCCGCGGGGAGCGGAGCCCCTGCCGGACCCGACTTCGGAACGGAAGCGCGAGCAGAGCCTCGCAAGGCCGCAGGAGAGCCCGCCGCGCTGCCGGCGCCTCGTGGAACAGAAGTGTACTTAGGGCGGCTTGGAATTCCCCGCGATTAAAGTGAAAATGCTTAGCCGGCTCCACTCCGGGGGGCGGTGGCTGCGCGTCTCGGAAACGCGCTGGGGGCGCCGGGGGCTCCGCGGCGGGGTCTCGGCCTCCGCCCAGGGCGGAACCCTGCGGCGGGGGGGGGCGGGGCCCGGAGGCGGGGCCAAGGCCGGCGGCCCGGGGGCGACTGGGGGGCGGGGCCCCGGCGGATGGGGGCGTGGTCGGGGCGGGGCCAAGCGCGGGGGCGGGGCTCCGGGGGGCGGGCCCAGGGCGGGATTCCGGGGGGCGGGAAGAATGGGGGTGGTTGGTGCGCGTCTCGGGGATCAGCGCTGGGGATGCCCGGGGGGCTCCGCGGCGGAGCCTTTGCCTCCCGCCCAGGGCGTGACCCCGGGGTCCTGCATCGAGCCCCGCCTCCCCATCCCCCCAAGGAGCCTGCTTCTCCCTCTCCGTGTGTCTCATGAGTGAATGGATGAAATCTTAACAAAAGCAAAGAAAACAAACCCCGGCGCTTGTGAACTTAATCAGGCCTGTGAATCTTTGCGGAAATCGCGTTCAACGTGCAGATTCTGAAGAAGGTCTGGGACGGCCCCAGTGACGCTGATGCGAATGCTGTCGGCAAGAGGATCAGTAGGAGGCACAGCAGGGGCGAGCCGAGCTGGGGCCCGCCCGCCCATCTCCGGATCCCCTGTTCCCCCCGGTGCTCCCCTCACTGCTGACCTACTGAATTGGGGTGGCCTTTGGGAAACCACCAAGGGATTGCTGCAAGGCCGTGTGTAGCAGCGGCCTGGCTTCGGGAGTCCGTGTCCGCAGCTCGGTGAAGGGTTGAATCAGAATGTGGTTTCTCCCATTTCCCAACATGGAAACGGTGTGTCTTTTAAAAACTTGAACACAGGGCAGCCCAGGTGGTGCAGCGGTTCAGCGCCGCTTTCAGCCCAGGGCCTGAACCTGGAGTCCCGGGATCGAGTCCCGAGTCGGGCTCCCTGCATGGAGCCTGCTTCTCCCTCTGCCTGGGTCTCTGCCTCTCTATCTGTCTCTCTCTCTCTCTCTCTGTCTCTGTGAATAAATAAATAAAATCTTTAAAAAAAAGTAAAAAAATAAAAACTTGAACATAAGATATGGGAAAGATCTATGGAAGAGGGTAAGTAGACAGTTCCTGGAATTCTCTTGACGCTGAGTGGTTAATAAAATTAACTCATGAAGTCAGATTACATTGCTTTTACGTTCTTTTATTTATTGATTCACAAGAGACACACAGAGACCCAGGCAGAGGGAGAAGCAGGCTCCACACAGGGAGCATGACACAGGACTGGATCCCAGAACCCCGGGGTCACGCCCTGGGCCCAAGGCAGATGCTCAACCACTGAGCCACCCGTTGTCTCTGGATTTCACATTCCATTAACGACAGCAGTAGATGGTATAAAAAAGCCTGGCATCTCATTCGTGGAGCTGAATCAGGACCTCAGGATTGTACCCTCGTGTCCTCTCCCAGATTTTGTCCTCGCCAGAGGTTCAGAGAAAGCAAGCACTTTGAGTTTTTTTTTTTTTTTTAAAGATTTTATTTATTCATGAAAGACAAAGGCAAAGACACAGGCAGAGGGAGAAGCAGGCTCCCTGCAGGGAGCCCAACGTGGGACTTGATTCCGCGTCTCCAGAAACATGCCCTGAGCCAAAGGCAGATACTGATCCACCGAGCCACCCAGGTGTTCCCGCACTTTGAGTTTCTATCATCATTCTTCTCATGGGCTCCAAAAAATCTTGACTAACTAAAGTGATAATTTAATCGAGACCAGTAGAGAGTCAGACACTGACAATGTAAGACCATGATAGCAACTATTCTTAGCTGATGAATAAGGAAGATGTGAATAATTCTAGTGTTTCCCTCAGGACACTTCTCCAGTCTATTGCTGAGGAAGAACTGTCTGCACCTCAGTTTTCTTATCTGTTTAATGGGATAAGAATCCCTGTCCTGCGGAGAGATCATTGCCTGGCAGTTCATGGGGTAGCAGTTTTCACAAATGCGTAGTTTCCCCAATAACTGGATGCTGCAGGCTGAAACCCACATGCATCGTTGCCCTGTGCTGTGGGGTCCTGGGACTCGCTTATTGAGGAGGAAAGGCGACTGAGGGTGCTGATGGCCTAAGATTATGGGATCCAGACTGAGTGGAACCACATGGAGTAGGGAGGGTGCCCCCGCGCTGGCTGCCACGGCTCCTGCCTTGCGACGGCTCCTGCCATGCGACGGGGGAAGCCGATCCGCCCGCACCGTCTGGGGACCCACACGCCCAGCCAAACCCCTCTGGTCGGTCGAAGTGTATGCCCCTCGCTGGGATCCCCTAACTGGCCCCCTGGGCGCTTCTCCGGAAGCCAGGCCTCCCTGAGTGCCCACCTCAAGGCTGCTCCCAGGGCTCGCGCGCAGCCTGCAGGTGGATGGAGAGCCATCCCCGTGGTGGGTGGCGGGCCCTGCCCCGGCTCCACTTCTGCCTGGGGTCCGAGGACTCTGGGTGGGTCTCTGGATTTTCTTTTCACGCCTTGGCCAGAAGGCACATCAGTGGCAGAAACTGTCCCAAGCTTGCAGGCCCGCCCCTGCCTCCCCATCCCCACAGCACCTCGTTCTGGATGGAGGGGAAGGCAGCTGGCGGGAGGCTCTGGCCTGGCAGCCTCCGCGCTCCTCCCACCGAGAGCAGGCCGGCCCTCCAGGCCGGCCTCTGGGGGTCCCTGTTACAAAGGGGTCACTTCTCAGGAGCCTTACCTTAGCGGCCCTTTGTGGCTTTGATCACTCAAGTACTGATTGTCTGCTTGTGCGAGTCACAATGTGCAGTGGGAAGCTTAAAAGACCTTTTGTTTTGGTGATAAAGGCGGCAAGACACAGAGGGAGAAGCAGGCTCCATGCAGTGAGCCCAATCCCGGGACCCTGGGGTCATGCCCTGAGCCCAAGGCAGATGCTCAACCGCTGAGCCATCCCGGTGCCTCACAGGTGGTTTTTTTTTTTTTTTTTATGTTTGAGGGCACAGAGACGGGGAAGGAGCAGAGGGAGATGGACAAGCCGACTCTGCTAAGGGTGGAGCCCAACCTGGGGCTCAATGCACGACCCTGAGATCATGACCTGAGCCGAAATCAAGGACCTAACAGTTGGCCAACGGAGCCACCCACGTGCCCGTTTTTCTGAACTTCCAGTTGTAGAAATTGATGCCCAATAAAGTGAAGCAAAGTAGAGCAGCGTAGAAATAGAATTGACAATGACCAAGTCTGTAATCTGCAGGTAGGGAGTGCTGGGTTATTCCCATTCATACATTCATTCATTCACTCATTCATCGCTTGGATCCAGGGGTTCGGCGTTGGACAAACCCCCGCCTCCATGAGTTTACATTTTAGTGGTTGTCGGCCTGCAGAGGGACTCAGCCAAGGTTAAATAGCTCAGGTCAAGTGGTGGAGCCGTGAACCACGCCCCCAGTTAGACCCCACTCTGCCCAGATGGCCTTCTGACCACTTCCCTTAAATCACTCCAATAAATACGCTAACAAGTGTCAGCATGTCCACCTGGGTGGTGAGGGAACGAGAAAAAGGTGAAGGAAGGATGACTAGCTTCAGGGGAGGGGATTCCAAGGGTACGTGGGGCCCATTTCTATTCACGCAAATGACTGTTCCAGGGAAGGGAGAGAAGATGGCTCTGAACACACACAGGCAAGCGGAACGGGAGCTTGGTAGAAACCACAAAGTTGCAATTTTGGTTTCAGTTTGTTTGAGCCTCCTTACAATGAGAGCGGTTCAAAGGCAGAGGGGACAGATTTTTAAGGTAGTGAGCTCTCCGCCACCAGGGGGCATTCAAGCGAAGGCTACACAACCAAGTGTCAGGACGTCCTAAGGCAGGTTCATGCCCCAGAGCGAGGGCTGGGGTGGATGACCACTAAGGGGCTTAACAGTCGCCTTACCCCCAGAGGCTCCCTCCTCTTCACCCTGCTCTGTGTCGTCCCCGTGTTTGAACAAACAGGGCAACAGCGATGGTGGCAGAAAGGGTGCCCAGGCTGGCAGCAGCAGGGCAGTGGCTTTGCCACACAGCCTGGGGAGAAGGCTACGCCCTGCCCTGCAAGTCGTGGGAAGGTCGGGCACACGGCGACCCACCGTCCAGCAAGGTCCGTCATCGCTAGTTAGGGGTGCTGCGATCGCACTTGAACGTGCCAAGGTGCTCGGCTTTTGTTCTAAAGCCAACTCCGGGGGGCCTGGCCAATCTGGTCATCGCCTCTGGTGGCCAGGGGGCAAGCTTCACCTGTAGGGCTCTAGCCCTCGCTTCTTTGGGCTTGTTTCCATGGCTCTGCCTTTCTGCCTGGATGTTGTCGGGGCGGCAGGCATCGAGGCAAGGGGTCGGTGAAAGGAGTGGCGTCACGGCCAACATGAGCCGCAGGACCTGTTTGTCGTTCCTCCCTCAGTCTTGCAATTTCCTCTCATGGCCTCTCTTCTGACTTGCATGGTGTTTCTCGGAAAAAAAAAAAAAGGTCATACTCCTATAACCCCAGATACCTGCGGATGTGGCCTTACTTGGAAGCAGGTTCTTTACAGGTGTCATCAAGTGAAAGTGGGGTTGCGCTGAATCAGGGTGGGTCCCGATGCAAGGACACGTGTTTTTTATAAGAAGACACATGTGTGGACACTCAGAGACCAGCAGTGGGGCGGGGGCAGGGGCGGACACTGCAGGGGGACAGAGGCAGAGAGTGTGACCCAAGGAACGCACAGATTGCTGGCAAGAGCCCAAAGCTAAGAGGCAGGGAGGGCGCTTCTTGCCCGCGGCCTCCAGAATCTTGAAAGAAGACGTTTCTGTCATTTTGAGCCGCCTGTTTCCATGGCCCCGGGAGGCCGAGGGGCCCCTGCAGTGTTGCACACGCAGAGGCCAGGCCCCCGCGGGGGCAGCGTGCGGGGCCCCCCCAGTGGGGGCGTCCAAGCCCAGCGCCCCAGCACTTGGGAGGCCCCTCCCGCTGCTGTGTTCGGGGCCCTCCGGGTCAGGCCCCGACCTGATGGGCACAGAGGGCGCAGGCTCGGGTGACCTCCGGCAGGCTTCACGGCTCCGCAGAGCCTCGGGCCTTTCCCCTGCAAGTGAGGGGAACGTCGCGGACCTTGGCACACTCACGGGGAGGAAGCCTCCGGAAGGACCCAAGGCCCGGGACACCGTGTTGGAGAGCGAGCGGCTCTGTGGGCTGGCGTGCCCCGGCCTGACCAGGTCGCTGACCAGACGTTACTTTGCCCCCCGAGACGCCCGAGCTTCGTGTCCAGCTTGGCGGTCGTTAGCTCGGGCCACGCTTCCTTGCACCGCCGCGCGCTCGCCTGCAGCACGCCGGGGGCACCTCCCCAGGTTCTGTGTGACCGCTGGGCGCTGGCTCGCAACTCCGTAAGGGCGAGACCGTGTGTGTGCATCTCCCCAGTGCCCCGATGCTGTGCTGCACAGCTGCCGCTTTGCCCGCGGACTTGCGTGGGCTCGCCGAGGATGGGCCAGGCCCACATGCCCACAGAAAAGTTTCAAAACGAGAGACAAATGAAAACACAGGTTGCATAACATCCTTCCTTAATGGGAAAAGCTCCAAGCCTTTACCATATGCATTTAATTTCATTGATTCTTCTTTATGCTAATTTTTTTTCTCTTTATGCTGTTTTCTATAAAACACGAACTGCTCCAACTCTCATTGTTCTTGAAGCGAAAACCCGGGGGGAGCAAGGGGGACCCGGCAGAGCAGAGGAGCCCAGCAGGCCACCAGACTCCCAGGCCCGGGCGTGACCTTGACCGCTGGAGACACCACAGTCTCACTGTGTAAATCCTGGGACAGTCATGCTTGCCTCTAACTAACCTCTTCGGTGGCAGTGACAGCTGGGACCAAGGGGACTTTCCGTTAAGGGTCCCAGGGAGTGGTGGCTTAGTGAGGCCCTGGGGAGAAGTGCTTGGTTGGTGAGGGCTGGGCCACCCAGTCAAAGCCGTGAGCCCCCAGAACGCAGCCTTTCACACCGGGGTACCGGAGCGGAACACGTGCCCCGCGGTTTTGTGTATTCAAAGTCCCTGGCTTTATGTTTAGCTGACGAAAGAGCCCTGAACTGAGATTCAGGCCACACGGGTCCCAATCTCAGCTTGACCGCTAAATAGCTATATAGCCGTGTATGTGACTCTTGGGGCCTCAGTCTCCTCATCTGTAAGCCAGGAGAGGAGGGTGACCAGATTGCCCTGGAAGGGGGCACCTGGGTGGCTCAGGCAGTCAAGTGTCTGACCCTTGATTTCGGCTCAGGTCCCCATCTCAGGGTCGGGGGATCGAGCCTGGCGTCAGGCTCCACTCTCAGTGCGGAGTCTGCTTGTCCCTCGCCCTCCCCTTTTCTCTCTCTCTCAAATAAACAGATAAATAAAATCTTAAAAAAATAAATAAATAAAAGATCGTCCTGCAGGGCCCTTCTAGTTCTGACAGCCTGTGCTTATGATGGTCCAGTTGCAGTGAAAATAAACACAGGGTGGTGTTTGTCCATGCTTCAGTGTTTATTATGTACTGACCTGATGGCAGGCACCGTGCTGGGGGCCGAGGGTACGCGGGGGGGCTTCCAGGAGCTCACAGGCCCCTGAGGGAGGCAGAGTTAAAGACAATGACTTGACAATGAAGCAAGTGCCGAGGTAGAGATGCAAGGAGCGTGGAGAGGTCAGGGAGGCCTGGGCCTCTGGGTGACATGGTCCTGAGCTGGCTTTATAAAGATGAGTGGGGAGGCGGCAGGAGGAGGTCATTCCGGTTAGAAGCGTGTGTGTGTGTGTGTGTGTGTGTGTGTGGCTTCGAGAGGGACAGGTTCAAAGGAAGAGAGACTTAAAAAAAGATTTATCTATCATCTATGTATGTATCTATCATCTATCATCTATCAATCTATCTATCACGTATCTACCTACCTACCTACCTACCACCTACCTGAGAGGGGAGTGAGGATCAGAAGGAGAGAGGGAGGAAGGGGAAAGAATCTTCCGCAGACCCGGTGCCCATCACGGAGCCCTGCACGAGCTCCCGTCTCACAGCCCTGAGATCACAACCCGAGCTGGAACCCAGAGCCGGCTGCTCCACCGGCCGAGCCGCCCAGGCGCCCAGGGTGCCCAGAGAAAAGCGGGGGGAGAAGATGTGGACACGGCTGAGGCAGCGGGGTAGCTGGGGTTGGCACATGTCAACGCCGCTCCGACCGCCGTGGTTTTCTCGAAGGGGCGCTAGGCCCTGCGCCTGGCTCTGCGGGGGAGCGGCCGGTCTGGAGCTGGAGCCAGGCTGGAGGAGAGTGGCGGCTGGGAGGCCTAGCGCTGCTGTGCCAACCACCATCGACGCGGCATAAGTCAACGGGAGCTTAGGATTCCACGGGCTCGACGTCCTCCTGGGACTCCCCAGGCTGGAATCGAGGCACCCCAGGGTCTCCTTTGGGAAACCTTGGGGGAGAATTTGTCCTTCTGCAGGTTCCAGAAGCTGCCTGCTTTCTTTGGCTTCTGGCCCCTCCTTCCATCGAAGTAGGCGAGGAGGGGGGGTTGGGTCCTTCTCGGTACCACATTACTCTGACCCTCTCTGCCTCCTTCTTCCACTTTTCAAACAAAAGTCAAGGTGGGATGCATAGACCACACAAACGACCATGTGAAGGTCAACAACTAAGCGTTCCAGAATGTCGTGCCACCAGCACCTCTCTGGAGCTCCAGAACGTTTGCATCACTCCCGAAGGAAGCCCGTCTACTAAGCGGCGGCTCCCCAGTCCTTCCCATCTCCAGCCCCTGGCGACTGCCGGTCTGCGCCCTCATTGTGGATTCACCGATTCCCTACAGTTCAAATAAAGGGACTCCTACGCTGTGTGACCTTCTACATCTGGCTTCTTCCACTTTAGCATCGTGTTTCTGAGGTCCCTACTTCCACTTTGAAGGAGCCTTGGAAGAGGAAGCGGGGGAGGATAAGAGGCTAGGAAGGAGCTGACGGTGGGAGGAATGAAGTGGGGCAGGGCGGGGCTCCCCAAACTTCCGGATGTGTTCCATCACGGGGTAGTTGAGGCAGAGATTCTGACTTAAGGGACCCAGAAAATGGCCCAGGGGATTCTGGTGCAGCCAGTGTGTGTGTGTTCCACTCTGAGGAATGCTGGTGTAGATCCTAGAGGTCTTTTTTGTTTTTAAGGATTTTTAACTTTATTCATTTGGGAGAGACAGAGTGATCACACAGCAGGTGAAAGGGCAGAGGCAGAGGGAGAGGTAGCCTCCCAATATCAATTTTTAACCACTCAAGACCTCCAGGACCAGGGCACCCGGGTGCCTTGATTGGTTGGGCATCTGCCTTTGCCTCAGGGCGTGACCCCAGGGTCCCGGGATCGAGTCCCACATCGGGCTCCCTGCATGGAGCCTGCTTCTCCCTCTGCCTGTGTCTCTGCCTCTCTCTTTGTGTGTCTCTCATGAATAAATAAATAAAATATTTTAAAAAAAGAATTGCTACAATAGGAGTCAGAAATGAGGAGGGCTGAGGAGTCAGAGGCTATAATCACACGGTAGGATTTCTGAAGCTGGAGAGTCTTTGAACCTGCTGAGCTCCCTATTCCCACCTCTAGACCTGCCCAGCAGCCTCACACCGTGCTCTCCAGATATATAGTTGTGAGTGTGCTAGTACCCACATTAAAGAGGTAAAAGGAAACAGGTTAAGTTAATTTTAATACTATTTTCTATTTAACTCAACACAGCCAAAATCTTATCACTCATTCACTATATAATTATTATGAAACGATTGAGATATTGTCTTTTTTTAAAAGATTTTATTTGTTTACTCATGAGAGACACACAGAGAGAGGCAGAGACCCAGGCAGAGGGAGAAGCAGGCTCCATGCAGGGAGCCCGGCACAGGACTCGATCCCAGGACTCTGGGATCACGCTCTGGGCCCAAGGCAGGTGCTCAACCGCTGAGCCACCCGGGTGTCCCCATCCTTTTTTTTTCTAAGCCTTCGGAATCCAGTATGTATTTCACAGCTGCATCACATCTCGGTTTGGACCAACCACATTCCGAGCGCTCAATAGCCACACCTGGCTTGTGACCTCCTTGCTGGTCAGCACAGGCTAGAATGCTCCTGCGCGACCAGCTCTGTGTCATTGAGGTCTCTGCCCAGAGATACCTTCCCCAGCCATGCAGTCGGTCTAAAGCAACCACCTTCTGCTCCTGGCACTGCTTTTTTTTTGCATGTGTTGAGACATCAGTATTTGATATTTTATTATTTGTTTGCTTTATTATCTGCGTCCCTGTAGGACATAAGTCCCATGAGGGCAAAGACCTGTCTGCCTAGCAACTGCATCGCATCCACCTAGACTCTCAACAAATGTTTATTGAATGACTTTGAGGATCCCAGATTAGTCATTTGTTGTCTCTAAGGCCCAGGGCATTCGGCGGGGTGCCAGGGGAGGCGGCGAGAAGGAGGTTCATTATGCAAGCAATGGGGTGGGAGGGAGCCGGCCTGAAAGCTCAGAGGCGGATTCTCAGATGTCAAGTCAGAGGCCAGGTTTCTTGCCAGCCGCGACCAGGCTGTGTGTGACTCAAGCAGCCGGTTCTGGGCGAGTCGGGCCGCCCGCTGGCACTTCTGCTGGGCACCGGTAGATGGGGCCGCGCCACATGGAAAGCGCTCTGCGGCCGCCCGACGCCTGCCCGCCCCACGTCGCTGCTCTGTTCTGTTCTGGACCCGCCGCGTGTCAGGTCCGTGGTGCGGGCTCAGAAATGGTGCGGCCAGGTCTCCCAGCTGCAGACATCCAACCTCCGCCGTGTGACAAGGTGGGGCGGGTCCCAGGGCCGGCCCAGGTACTCCCGGTGTGGGAGAGCCCAGGCTGCGGCCCGCAGGGGCCTCCCCCCTGCTGCCAGGTGCTGCCGAGGTCGCCCTGGCGCCCAGCACCCGCCTCCTTGTCTTCCCCACACTCTTCTGACCCTGGGACCCTGGGAGCTCCATGTAGGGAATGGTGACCTGCTCGAGCGTGATATCCACTATCGTAGAGGCGAGACTTTGCGATTATGGACCCGCTAAGGTTAATTTGGTTTTTACCAGACTTTTCTATTTGGAGCACATACAGTCTACCCGATTGCCACTGCAAGATGTTCCAGAAATGTGAGCAGAAGAGGAACTAACCTTGGCTTAAATGGCTTATTATAGTCCTAGCTGGCTCATTGCGGCACCAGGCCCGAGATCCTTGGTCTCCCCCCATTAGCCTTGGAGTCCCTCCATTAGCCCATTTGTGCAGCTGGGGAGTAAGGCATCGTACCAGGCATCTGGTCTAATGACACCCTGAGGCGAGAGTCAGCATGAAAAGGCCGTTCCTTCTCTCTGAGACTAGAAGGGCCTGAAAAGCACCATCGGGAAACTTTGCACTTTTATCGTTATAATCCATAAACTCCGTCCTAATCTGCACACACGTATGTTTCCGTTCTATAATTTTGCTGTCCTCTGTATCCAAAAAGCCCTTTGGTTCTTCCCCGCTTGGAGAAATCCTGCTCATTTTCTTTAAACATCACCTTGTGTGGAGCCTTTTCTGGTTTTCCTACTCACAAGCAACCTTCCCTTCTTCCAGCTTTTCATAGTTCTTGGGGTCTTTCTCCAGGCACGTAGCCTGCTCTGTCTTCTCATTCACACGCGCGTCCCAGTCATTAGTTCAACAATCAAGTGGTGCCTATTTGTGGCAGGCACCGGAGGATACAGGGCTCCTCAGAGTTTCAGTGGAATCAGTGCAAGGCCAGAGCTAGGAGCAGTTTACACCCTTCATTGGACTGAGAGCCCCTTGGAGATAGGAACTGGGTCTGCTCCTTGCTCAGGGCCTGGCACTGAAAAGTATTCAGAAAAGTCACATTGAAACTCAGCACCACTGGGAAAATTGCGTTAGGATTCAAAGAAAGTTTAACCGTTAGCAAAGGTGGGGCTTCAGAGACTTTCCAGGAGGGGCTACAGCGGTTGTGAAATCAGTGGTTTGGGCATGGAAGCCAGAGATATCCAAGATCCCCAGTGGATTGGGCCTGTGGGGTAGGGGGCTTCACAGATGTAGGATCATCTGGACATTTATCACACATCCCAGCTTGAAGTTTTCGTTTTTGTTTTGCTTTGTTTTGCTTTGAGCAGAGCATGGAGGCAAGCAGGTTGCTTTGGGGGCCCAGACGTGAGTTACCACCAGCCAAGGGTCAAGATGGTCAGAGGGTTAAAGCTGTGCTGCTCAGTCAGCCCAGGAGAAAAGTATAATGGTGCGATTGTCATTTGTAGTGGAGGGTGGCTGAGCACGGAATGAGACACCGAAATAAAAAGTCATTTGGATTTTTTTAAAAGATATATATATATATATATATATATATATATATATATATATATATTATTTATTTATTTTAGACACAGAGAGAGAAGCAGAGACACAGGAGGAAGGAGAAGCAGGCTCCATGCCAGGAGCCCGACGTGGGACTTGATCCTGGGACTCCAGATCACACCCTGAGCCAAAGGCAGGTGCCAAACCACTGAGCCGCCCAGGGATCCCCTGGATTTTTTTTTTTTTAAGATTTTATTTATTTATTCATGAGAGACACAGAGAGAGACAGAGAGAGAGAGAGGGAGAAGCAGGCTCCCTGCAGGCATCCCGCGACCGGGGGTCACGCCCTGGGCTGCAGGCAGGTGCTCCACCGCTGCGCCCCCCGGGGGTCCCTCATCTGGGTTTTTTACGAGGCATCTCAGCCCAAGTCGTGTCCGCGGTGTCATGACGGTGCGTGTCCGGTCACCGCAGTGGGGATGGCTCCTAGCCGCTGGTCCTGGGCCGGGGGCTCGGGGTGCTCGGGGTGCGGCCAGGCACCTGCTGCTGGGCGGGGCGCGGGCGCCGCGCTGTCCCCCCCCCCAATCCGCTGGGTCCCCTCGGAGGATGGCGTGGGGGCGCCGGGTCAGCCCCTCCGCGACCTTGCGCGTCCCCCGCCCCCCGCCCCCGCCGCGCTGTCGGCTCAGACCGGCCCCGGGGCGAGCGGCCGCCGGCGGGGGCGCAGCGTGGGGGCGGCGGGGCGGGCGCGCGGGCCCTTTAAGGAGCGGGGCCCGCGCCCGGGCGCCCCCGCGGCCCGCGGCGAATGGTTCGCGCCGGCCCTATAAGTAGGGAGCCCGGGCGCGGGCGGCGGCGAGGCTGCGGCGTCGCGGGGACCCGGGCGAGCCCAGGCTGGCGGCCGCCCCGCAGCCCGGCATGCGCCCCGCGCCCCCCGCGCCCGCGTCTGAGCCCCGGGAGCCGCTCGGGCCGCGCGTGGCCGCCGAGGCGCGGGGTGTCCGGCGGGCGGGGGCGCGGGTGCGGGCGCGGGTGCGGGCGCGGGCCCGGGCGGCCTCCCCGCGCTAGCCGGCCCCGCGGCCCTGCCCCGGAGATGCTGCCCTGGAGGAGGCACAAGTTCGAGCTGCTGGCCGAGGCGCCGCGGCAGGCGGCCAAGCCCAAGGGCTACGCGCTGCGCCTGCACTACTCGGCGCTCGGCTCGCTGGCGCGGGCGTGTCCCGAGGGCGCGCTCAGCCGGGTGGGCGGCATGTTCCGCTCCAAGCGCAAGAAGCTGCGCATCACCAGCGAGGACCCCACCTACAGCGTGCTCTACCTGGGCAACGCCACCACCATCCAGGCGCGCGGCGACGGCTGCACCGACCTGGCGGTGGGCAAGATCTGGAGCAAGAGCGAGGCGGGCCGCCAGGGCACCAAGATGAAGCTGACGGTGAGCGCGCAGGGCATCCGCATGGTGCACGCCGAGGAGCGCGCGCCGCGCCGCCCGGGCCACCTGTACCTGCTGCACCGCGTCACCTACTGCGTGGCGGACGCGCGGCTGCCCAAGGTGTTCGCCTGGGTGTACCGGCACGAGCTCAAGCACAAGGCGGTGATGCTGCGCTGCCACGCGGTGCTCGTGTCCAAGCCCGAGAAGGCGCAGGCCATGGCGCTGCTGCTCTACCAGACGTCGGCCAACGCGCTGGCGGAGTTCAAGCGGCTCAAGCGGCGGGACGACGCGCGGCACCAGCAGCAGGAGCTGGTGGGCGCGCACACGGTGCCGCTCGTGCCGCTGCGCAAGCTGCTGCTGCACGGGCCCTGCTGCTACAAGCCGCCCGCCGAGCGCAGCCGCAGCGCGCCCAAGCTGGGCCCCATCACCGAGGACCCGCTGGGCGAGCAGCAGGAGCAGAGGCTGCAGGAGGAGGAGGAGGACGAGGACGAGGACGAGGAGGACGAGGGCTGCCTGGAGGAGGAGGACGGCGAGGACGGCGCCGGGGAGCAGGACGAGGCCGAGGCCGAGGCCCGCCGGGCGCTGGCGGCCGCCTTGCACCTGGGCTGCGGGGACCTACTGGGCCCGCGGGAGGGCGGCGGGGGCTCCGCGGGGCCTGTGCCGCCGGGCGCCTCCTCCGACGGGCGGGCCGCGCTGTCCCAGCTCATCCGCGGCCTGGGAGCGCTCAGCTTCGGCAACGACGTGCGCAGCCTGCAGGCCGACCTGCGGGTCACGCGCCTGCTGTCGGGCGACAGCGCCGGCTCCACCGACGGCTGCACCGACGGCTGCCCCGAGGGCTGCACCGACGGCTCCACCGAGGGCGGGGACCCGGACGCCCCCCCGGCCCCCGCCGCCGGCCCCGAGGAGTCCCGCTCGGGCTGAGACCTGGCGCCCCGCGGGGACCAGCCCGCCCGGTCCCCCGCCCGCACCCCGCGGCAGGGAGACGGTCCGTCCGAGGGTCGAGGCCCAGAGGTGCCGCCCTCCTGCTCCTCACGGGGTGGGGGACGCGGGACCGGGGCTCGGGGTGACTCGGAGATGTGTGGGGAGCACCCGCAGGGAGGCGGGGCTGGGGGATGCCCCGGCCTGCTTGGCGAGCCCCACCGGCTGCAGGCCCACTAGCTGCAGCCCCCACCAGCTGCAGCTCCCCACCAGCTGCAGCCCCTACCAGCTGCAGGCCCACTAGTTGCAGGCCTGCCAGCTGCAGCCCCCCCCCCCAACTGCAGACTCCCGTTACCGGCTGCAGCCCCCCCCCCCACCAGCTGCAGGCCCTCGGGTTTCCTGTTTGCCTGAGCAGGAGGCATTAGTCCCTCCCCTGACCCCACCGACTGACAACAGGGGGGGGGGAGGCCTTGTGGGGGGGAGGCCTAGCGCTGTCCTTAAAACACATTGTCTTTTTGGCTCTCACGAGGACTTTGAGGCTGCAATGCCACCTCTCTGCCCCCAGTCTTTTCAGTCTCTTCGGCAAGAGCCTGGGTTGTTTACCTTAGACTCAGACCCTTGACGTTCTGCCAAATTCCTCAAATAACTGTTTGGGGGTGGGGGCCGCGGCGGTGGAGAGATGGAAGAAAGTTGCAATTTGTTTACAGCGAAAGACATCTAATATCTAAAAAAAAAAGTTTTTCATTTAAAGACACTTTCTTCCTGCTCAAAGGACGTCCCTCCATGATCCCGTGTAAAATATTTTGCACTGTTGTGAAGTATTTTTGACTTTTTTTGTACATAACTGTTCTGAGAGCTAAATGTTTATATCTTTTGCTGTGCAAAAGGGACATGTAAGATGTTGTTCAGTTGTATATACAGAAATGTGTATAAAACACCTCATTATTTTTTAAGAGTGGCACCGCTCTGGTTCTGTTTGCACAGGGGGCCGTGGGGAGAGAATAAAGAGGACGATGTCACAGCACAGGTGAGCGTCTGGAAGTGCTGCTAAAATCGCTGGTGCTGGGGCTGGAAGGGGGCCTGCCCCCTGCCCCCGGGCCTGCCCAGGGTCAGACAGGGTCTGGCCTTTGCAGTGCTTGGACGTGATTCCAGAAGTGGGGGGCCCGTTTGCATCGTCCTGCGCGGCCGTGGTGCGTCCGTGGTGCCCACTGTGGCCGGGCCAGGCCTCTCCTGCCCTTGACTGTACCCTCCCGTAGTAAATACGGTGTGTGTGTTTGTGTGTGTGTGGTGGGGGGGTTGGGCTTTTTCTGGTCTCTCCAAGTTAATTCTTGGAGATGCAGGGCAAGTGCTGGTCCTCAGTCCCGGACTGGTGAGGTTATTTAGGGAGGAGTGACTTCTGAGGTATTCTGAGGTTTGGCACCTTCTGGGGTTCGCCTTTTCCTTCACAACTGCTCAAGGGGCTTTAAAGATCAACGGGGGACCCGAAGAAAGTGGGGGGCTCTGTTGGCTGCGGGGCCGTCTCTGTGCCTGGGAGGAAAGTCCGGGAGAGAGAGGAAGGTTGCTGGGTCCTGCTCGCGGCGAGGGCGAGTGAGTCATGGGCAGGTGGGGCCGGGTGGGGAGGCGGCGGAAGGACCTATTTCCTTCCCTTCCACAACACAGCGTGACCCAGTGGGGGACCGGCACGGAGGTCAAGGCCCACAAGACCTGCTCGAGCTTGGTCTGTGTGTGTGAGTGTGTGTTTGTCTCGGGTTTTCGGGCTTTCTGTGAGCTTGTTTCTGTTGTAAACTCCAAACAGATGTCCCCGGTTCAGCTACGCCCGATCAGCTGCAAGCTGTCCTAAGGCGCTGCCAAAACTGCCTGCCTCCAACTATTTGCTCCCTTTGCCCCTTTGGGCTCCGTTTCCTGTTGCAGAAATGAGTCTCACTCCTGGTCTTCCCTGCCGTCCGGAGGCCGCTCTGCTTTGTTTTCACCATGATTATGTTTGGGCAGCGAGGCCCAGTCCCCAGGAGCCTGGAATCCGTTGCAACCAAGGAGGAAGGGAGGGCGAAAGATTTTCTTCCTAATTAACAGGAGCAGTTTAAGCATAAGATTAATTTAAAAACAAAAAGCAAAGGGTTGGCGGGTGGGTGGGAAATAACTCTAAGATACTCAGAATCACTTCATAAGGGCATTAGGACAAGGTCCAGGCCTTGGAATCTGTTCTGTCTGGTTTGGTCGCAAGTCCCGGTCCTTCTCCCCAAATACCCCAGATACACATCACTGCATGCAACTGAAAACCCCAGGTAGAGAGAGGTCAGGGAAGTAAGATCCCGTGGGCCTTCCCCGCAGCTCTCACCTGACCGGCAGGCAGCTGTGTGGCCTGTCACTATCTTGCATGACTGGATTTCACATTTCAAGTTATTTTCACCCATTGCCAAGTTCCTCTGCTCTTTGAAACTGGTGAGAACATCAAAGAGGGTGAAGATCATAGGATGAATTGTTGGTGGGGGGGCAGGGTCGACATGTCTTTGTTCTTTTTTATTTTTTTATTTTATTTTTTTAAAAAAGATTTTATTTATTTATTCATGAAAGATAGAGAGAGAGAGAAGCAGAGACACAGGCAGAGGGAGAAACAGGCTCCACGCAGGGAGCCCGACGTGGGACTGGATCCCGGGACTCCAGGGTCACGCCCTGGGCTGAAGGCGGCGCTAAATCGCTGAGCCACCTAGGGATCCCCTGTTCTTTTTTTTTTTTTAAGATTTTTTTTTTTTAATGAGAGTTTGGGAGTGGGGGAGGGGCAGAGGGAGAGGGAGAGCCAAGCAGACTCCCCACCGAGTGTAGAGCCTGCCGCCCCAGGGCTTGATCACACGACCCTGAGATCCTGACCTGATCCGATATCGGGCGCCCCTATGCGTCCTCGTTCTTAACCAATTAATGGTCTAGTGACGATGCCGAGGTTGGCTTCTACCTGTGACTGATGGCGGCATGGCGATTGGTCGGAAAGTTTGGACAAATGACATTTAAACCAACGCCATCAATAAATATAGGGCAACTGTCTCTCCAGAGTCTGATTTTCCCAGTTATCTGATTTATAAACAGGGAAGGTCGAGGAAGGAGGAAGAAGAAAATAAGCAGAATGCAAAAGAACCGGTTCCCTCCCTGACTCCTGGCTTCGTCCCCTTCCCTTGACTTTTTGGCATTTAGCCCCACTGCACCCCAGAGCCCTCCGGCTGATGTAACTCTAGAAGAGATGCGAAGGTGATACGTGATTCACCTCTTCTTACATCTCAGTCTTCCAGGGATGATATCACTAGTGTAAGAAGAGAAGTTTGAATGAAAAAAAAAAAACAAAACAAAACTGAACACTAATTTGCTCCTGACACTCGTAGGGGAAAGAGTGGTGTGTCGGAGAACTTAGATGATGCTCACCTTCCAGGGAGCGCCTGGGGTCTCGTTTCCTCATCACATCTGGCTTTTCCTTCTTGAAGGAGAGGCTCATGTTTCTGCTTCGCGTAACCCGATGGTACTTTAGATGCAGTGAACGCTTTCCACCTTCCTCCTCAGCCCGAGTAGTCCTGTGTGGCCGACAGCGTGCTTGACAGCGTGAAATGTGGAGTGACGTCGCGGCCAGAGAGACCTTGCAGGGCGGAGGCTCTCCTCGACGGCGAGAGCGTCCTCCCTGTCCTTTGTATCCTTGGCTGTGTGTCGTCGCGGGGGACGGGGAGGTGGGACGATGCGAGCACATGGTCGTCCGCAGCCGCCTGGGCCTAGGACCACGTGTCGTCAGGGGGGATGGAGAGGTGGGACGACGCCAGCCCACGGTGGTCCGCAGCTGCCTGGGCACCTGGGACCGTCGGCGGGCGATGGAGGAGGCACCGGTGCCAGGGCTCAGGGCACCGTGCACTCCGGGCACCAGGTGTTTGCACCCACGGCCACATCTGGCCCTGCCTTTATGCAGCCAGGCCTTTCCTGCTCTGGCCTGCTGCTCTGTGTCCGCAGGCCACAGCGTTTCTGGGGCCAGCCCCCCCACCCCCGTGACCTGCTCCGAGGGGACCCCATGTGACAGCCTTGACTGAGCACCGTTATGCCAGCTTGAAAGGTGGTGGGGGGAACTGGAGCTTGACACCCATTCCTCCTCTCTGGGTCGGTTCCATGGCGCCAGCGGCGTGGCGTGTCTCTCACCCCCCCCCCGCCCCGGAGGGTGGCCCCGTGGACACCCTCCCTCCAGCTCAGTCCCATCCCATTTCCTCCTGGAATGCATCACTTCCCTCTGGCTTCTCCGATTGCCCGGCTTCCCACACCTTCCTGTCTTCATTTCTTGTCCTTCTCACAAGCCTCACTCAGACCCTACACATCAAAGGAAGCCCAAAGTTTAAGGGACAAGCATCCCAGACACACAGTTACCAGCTGGCAGCAGCCCTGCAACCCCTGGGCATGTGCTGGCCCCGCCGCCCATCTCAGACCAACAAACTGGGCCTTCGAGGGGGGGTGTCCTGCGCGAGGTCACCCAGGCTGCAGACTCTGGAGCGCACGCTCTTCTCACATTTCTCCAGCTCTTAATGCTTAGAACCAGATTTTATTTTTATTTTATTTTATTTTTAAAGATTTTATTTATTCATGAGAGACACAGAGAGGCAGAGACACAGGCAGAGGGAGAAGCAGGCTCCATGCAGGGAGCCCGATGTGGGACTCGATCCTAGGGGATCATGACCTGAGCCAAAGGCAGATGCTCAACCACGGAGCCACCCAGGTGTCCCAGAACCAGATTTTTAGCTTTGGGATTCCAGAAAGTGGCAGTTGAATTTCTCTGCGATTTCCCCCTTTCTCTATGTTTCATGCATGGTGGACGCTTGATAGTGTCTGTCACGCCATTCGTAGACGTGGCACTCCTGCCACCAGGTGTGAATGAGTGTGTCCTGGCCGCCTGATGCTGGAGGTGGAAAGGGCGGGTGGTGTCTTTGGGGCCGGAATGCTCCGGGTGGGTGGGGAGGCGGCCCCCAGAGGCACCTGGCTCCTCTCGCTTCTGCCCTGAGATCTGGTCCAACGAGATCTCACCCTAGAAGAGCAGGTCTAGTTTGAGGGTGGGGGAGCTCTTCCCATTGCATCATGATTATTAATCATCCGTGTCTGTCCTGGTCGCCTGGATAGCCAAGGACAGGCGTGTGTCTTCAGGCATCTCTGATTCACCAAGCTTAGCACAGAGCCTTGTGGTAGCTGGCGCCGGGAAAGGCTGCAGAGGGGCCGGGAGGAGTGCTCCAGCCAGGGGAACGGTGGGACAACAGGGCCTTGCCTGGATGGGGGAGTCGAGGCTCCTTTGTTTTTTGTTGTTCCTTTTTTTTTCTTTTTTTAAAGATTTTACTTATTTATTCATGAGAGACACAGAGAGAGGCAGAGACCCAGGCAGAGGGAGAAGCAGGCTCCACGCAGGGAGCCCGATGCAGGACCTGATCCCGGGCTTTCAGGGTCACCCCCTGGGCTGCAGGCAGGTGCCAAACCCTGCATGGGAGCCCGACGAGGGACTCGATCCCAAGACCCCGGGGTCACGCCCTGGGCCAAAGGCAGATGCTCAACCGCTGAGCCACCCAGGAGTACCTGTTGTTGTTCTTTTTGTTGCTAGAGAGAGAGATGGACAGAGTGTGAGATGGGAGGAGGGGAGAGGGAGAGGGAGACAGAGATTCCTTAGCAGGCTCTGGGCCCAGCATGGAGCCCAGTGTGGGGCTCAATCTCACGACCCTGAGATCATGACCTGAGCTGAAATCAGGAGTTGGCTGCCTAACCGGCTGAGCCTCTCAAGGGTTTGAGGACATATATTTATAAAAGAGGGAGGATTGGGGTTCAACTGACTCCTCTACATGAGGTAGACTCGATTCCTAAGAGTTTCCTTGGAGCTTCCCTGGCCTTCCTGGGGAGGGTTGGTTCTACTTTGAAGAAAGATGGTTTATTTGGAATTGGCTCTGGATGGAGTTGGGGTCCCCTTCCTGCTCATGTCAGCCCCAAGGTTATAGCCTCAGTCTCTCGGGTTGGAGTCACACGAAGGCTCAAATGCTGCTGCGGCGCGACAGGAAGCCCGCAGGAAGAGCCTTGGGGGCAGGCCTCGGAGTGACCTGGAGCCCCTCTCTCTGCAGTAACCTGATCCAATCACTTCCCTCCGTGGCCTCAGGCCCCTCAGGAGCGGAGTGGACTGGTAATAGCAAGGCTTCCAGCATTAGTGCCATGAATTGAAGGAGAACAGAGGTTAAGTTCGGGTGTGTTCCTGCATCCCTACATCCCATCCCTAGTGGGACACAATAGAAGACACCTCTGACCCGGGACTCTGGGGATCAGGGCTCGTCTCGGGGACCCACTGTGGCCTGGACCCCCGCTCCCATCCAGGGTTTAATGTGGAAGTGCTCTTGGCTAGGCCAGGCAGCCCTTCCACCACCTCAAAGCTCGGAGGCCTCAGTGGGTCCCAAAATGGGGACCGACACTGAATCTGAGGGCCAGGTCAGGGCCAGGTAAGGGAGCATAAGAGGACTCGCCCAAGGTGGATCCCTCAGCAGGATGCAGCCAACCTCTTCCCAAGGCACCACCCTGCCCTTCCCTCGAGACTCAGCAGGACGAGCGGGGCCTCCCCTCGGGGCTGTGGCCAACTGTGTGCATGAGAAGCTCCCTTCCCTTCTGCAAGGGGTAAGCTCCGTGATTTTGTCTCCTCAAGCTATTGTTTCGCAGCCTACAGTGGATCTCTTCCCTAAATGCCCTTTTTAGGGAATTAACATTTTATTTTTTAAAGATTTTACTTATTTGTTCACAAGAGACACACAGAGAGAAGCAGAGACCCAGGCAGAGGGAGAAGCAGGCTCCCCACTAGGAGCCTGATGCAGGACTTGATTCCGTGACCCCAGGGTCACGCCCTGGGTTGAAGGCAGCTGCTCAACCACCGAGCCACCCAGGCGTCCCTAGGGAGTTAACATTTTAATAGAGGACTCTTGAATCTTCAAAGCCCCTGAGATATAAAATGCCAAATAAGAAGGGGTTTGGGGGTACCATGATGGAAGGAGGCAGGAAGAAATATTTTGGTGCAGGGAGTACCTCTCCTCACTTTACAGATGTCCTGACACCATAACCATCTTCCCGAAGGTTCCACTCTTGCAGCTGAACTCATACAGAAAAAGAGAAAGTAAAAAAAAAAAAAAGAAAAAAAGAAAAAAAAGTGCTGTTTCCAAGGTCATGTGAGCTCACGGAGGGTGGGTGGGTGGGTCCACAGGGTCCGCATCAGCACGCTTTCAGTTCTGTGTTCCAGTTCAGGGCTTGCAGATGATTCCCAGGCACCATCTCAGTCTGCAAAACCAGCAGCAGCAGTTCCTTATTTACCACTGCTCTCTGTCGTCTGCCAAGGCCTCCTCTGCAGAGAAGCTTGTCTTCACCTTTGCCTGCCACATTGCACCCCAGGGCCCCCGATTCCTAGATTCTCAGGGAAAACTGTTCACCACCTCGTTTCCAGTGGAAGAGCTCATCTCTTTAAAAGAGCACCATGGGGGAGCCCTGGGTGGCTCAGTGGTTTGGCACCTGCCTTTGGCCCAGGGTGTGATCCTGGGGTCCCGGGATCGAGTCCTGCATCGGGCTCCCCGCATGGAGCCTGCTGCTCCCTCTGCCTGTGTCTCTGCCTCTCTCTGCATCTTCCACGAATAAATAAAATCTTAAAAAAAAAAAAAAAAAAAGAGCACCACGTGCTTAGGTGCTCCTGGTTGTCTTAGACCAGACCACGTAGTGCTTGTCCAAAAGGGATGTGCAGGCTCCCTGAGCCGTGGGAGGCCCTTCCTCTCGTACCTGCTGCAGTTGTTGCGGCAGAGGAGAGCTCCCAGAGTCCACGGCTGACCAGACCTGTTTGGACGTGTTCACACTGCTGAGGTCAAAGGAAGTCTTATCCTTACACTGTGTCTCCACCGTTCCATTCCTTGACCTCGGTCTTAGCAAATGTCCCATACTAGCTGACAGATATGGGGTTGGGTGGTTGGGGAGGGTGGCAGGCCTATTCCCGTGCACAAGGCTCTATGGAATGGCTGGACGAAAACCGGACTTGAGATCCGGTGCCAGCCCTGGTTTTCCTAGACAGTCGTTCTTTACCTCAAACAAGTCTCCTTCGGGGGGCCAGTTCTTTCTGCGAAACGGAGATAGTAATATTCAAACTTCCTCTCAGATTGTTTTGAGGTCCAAAATCTAAAAAATTGGACGAACAGGTGCTTTGTCAAGGGTAGCGCAGGAAAGGAGTGGCTGCTCCTGGAATATTTAGATCGAGATAACAGTGGGGACAAGTGAGCCTTAGTGGGGCTCCCCCATAGCGCGAATGTGTCATGGGCAGGAACATTTTCCATGAAACACATTCCAGGACCGACGGAGGGAAAACAGGCAAAATGAGAAGTAATCTATTAAGAATAGGAAACAGTAGGTGGGTATCTAAATGGCATGGTCTATGTGGAAAGATTATGGGCTAACTTTCCGTCTGACGCTCCAGATAGCCCTGTGTACTCCGTGGCTCTGTCTCCAGCCCAGTCTCTTCCATCAGGTGTGGCAGGAGAGTGTGGCCGCTGCCTGTGCTCTTTGGTGGGATTTTTATTTGTTCTTTGTAATGGGATTCATTTTGTCGGCGTGTGATCATCAGCCCGGATCATCTACCGTGACTAGGGTCCTATACTCAGGCACACACACGTGTGCGCGTGCACACACACCCCTTTCCCAAAAACTTTCCACAAATATTTGCAATCATAATTTATTTATTTATTTTTTAAGATTTTATTTATTCATTCATGATAGACATAGAGAGAGAGAGAGGCAGAGACACAGGCAGAGGGAGAAGCAGGCTCCATGCAGGGAGCCCGACGTGGGACTCGATCCTGGGACTCCAGGATCACGCCCTGGGCCAAAGGCAGGCACCAAACCCCTGAGCCCCCCAGGGATCCCCTGCAATCAGAATTTAATTCATCTCTCAGATGTTTCTGAAACGGACACAGTCCTAAACAATTCTTTAGATTGCTTTGTAGAAATGTGGAGGTTCCGGGTTTTTATTGGAAACACTCTAGATAGAGCACACACAGGAACACTTAGGATCCTCTCGTCCTCATGAAACTGTGGTGTGCGTGTGTGTGTTTGTGTTCCTGTGGGTATGCCTGGGACTGTGCTCAAGGGTGAATATGAGCTGTACCGTAAACTCAAGCTGTTGTGGTTGGCGTTAGTGTGAAACGATCAGTGAAAACTCATAGCGCAATGAGAGAGCTATGTTGATCCTCCCACATTACTGCCAAGAAAAGCTTCAAATCGCATCACACTTTCCTTTCCATTGTGCTCTGAGTTTTCCTTTTTTGTTTATTTTTTATCTTAAAAGGTCCTTAACCTAACAGAAATCACCAATTTCCTTTAAGAATGCCCTTTATCCCTGGAGACCATGATCCAAAGACGCCTGCCGCTGGGATGGCCGTCGATGCTGGTTTGCTCAGGATGGTCCCAGTTATGCCCGAGGTCATCACATAATAGGAGCAGAGCCACCATTCACTCTCAAAGTGTCCTAGTTGGGTGAGAGTGATATGGTTCCCCAATCTATCATGTAGGTAATTTTGACCTTAACTGTCACAGGTCTTCATTCATTCATTCCTGTGCTCCCCATCACAGGAGAAACATGTATAACGTATCTACTGTGTGCACTTATAATGCACTTATTGTGAGCCAAGCACTGTGCTGGTTGTGGGGGTGGGGTGGGGGGAGTCTGACATGGGGGGGATGAGGGTGGGAAACAGGGACAGAAACGTCCAGCAGCCCTTGCCCTCATGGAGCTCATAATCCAGTGGAAAAGACCAAAACATGTAATATCTATCCAACATCAAAGGAGGTGTGGTCAATTTTGCGTGTAAAGAGTTGAGGACACACAGAGGATGGCAGCCAACCCACCCCAATCCATTCAGGGGAGGGGGGTAGTCATAGAGGGCTTCCCATGAGAGACGAACATCCTCTTCAACCATCAAAATGGTCTCAAAGGAGTCATGAAATATTGCCTGATTTAGGTTCTAGAGGAAGCATAGCTTTCTAGAGCTTTTTTTTGGTGGTGGTGGGGGGGTGGGAAGGTGGTTGGAGGATGTGTTTGAAAATCTACCTGCAACCTCTCTCCAGTCCTGTACTTCTAAAGGCCAGAATAAGATTTCGGTTTCCTTTCTCCTTGGTCCGTTTCCTGATGCATGAACTTGGCAACCAGAAGGAATAGAATACGGTGGGTAGAATTAGTTAGGGTGAGGCATTCCAGCTGCTTTAACAAATCTCCTACTCACCGGCTTAACGTAGTAAGAGCTTATCGCTCACCTATGCACTGTTCTGAATGAACAGTCTTGGTCGTCGAACTGTCATTCTGGGACCCAGGCTCTGTCTGTATTGTGACTCCACCATTTTCTGGAGCAGGAGTCCACCAAATTGGGCCTGCTGGCTGCTTGTGTGTATGAAGTTTTACTGGAACACAATCTCACTCATTCGTTCACCTACTGTCTATGACGGCTTTGCATTATAAGAGCACAGTTGAGTAGCTGCAGCAAAGACCGCATAGCCCACAAGCCTAAAATATTAATCCGGCCCATCACAGAAAACATTTGCTGACCACTATCCCAGTGCCTTGGAATTCTCTCCAGGTCTTCTGCATCTACCAGACAATGTCCTCCAGTAGATTAAAAAAAGAGCGTGCACGATCTTTTGGAGATTTTAATGGGCAGGCCTGTAAGGGACACATACAACTTCTGACCATGTCCTGTTGGCCAGAGCTCAGCTCACAGCGACAGGTACCTGCAAGAGCAGCTGGGAAATGCAGCCTCGCTCAGGTATATTTGAGCAAAGACCTCAGGAGGATCAAGGAGGAATTGCTATTGACAAGAGGCTGTGAAGGCATATGTGTCATTCGGTTGGCGCCTGGTCCTGAGGGCTGTTTGGGTTTGCTCAGGACCCAGAGTTCGAGGAACTTTTCTTTTTTCTTTTTTTAAAGATTTTATTTATTTATTCATGAGAGACACAGAGAGAGGCAGAGACCCAGGCAGAGGGAGAAGCTGGCTTCATGCAAGGAGCCCAACGTGGGATTCGATCCCAGGATCCCAGGATCATGCTCTGGGCCAAAGGCAGGCACCAAACTGCTGAGCCACCCAGGCGCCCCTCGAGGAACTTTTCTGAAACAGATGGTGCAAACATTCGCTCAGGACTAAACGAAGTGATCGAGGTGGCTGTCTCCTCCACAGGGGGTCTGGGAATTCCTGGCATCTTGGGAGCAGATCTTTCTCCTGAAGACAGACCAGTGCCTGGAGGGGCAGCTCTGGTGCTTGAAAAGTCCTAAGATTTGCCTCCCTGCGGTGTGTCACAGGTGTCAGTGGGGCTGCAGAGGTGCGGTCAGCTCATTGTTCCCCAGTGTGCGGGGCAGAGTAGAGGCCCTCGCACTCCCTTCTGCTCACTTGAGGGGAGATGCCTGGGCTCTTCTTCCCCACAGAGGCCCAGCTCCTCCCCCCGGGGGGCCGGACGCTCGCGAGAGGCACAGCTCTGCTCTCTAGGTGAGAGTGGGAACCGAACAGATGTGGGAGTGGTGGCTGCAGGCTCGGGAAGGGCCGCCATGGACTCCAGGCCCCAGCCAGGTGTCTGATAGAGGTGTCCTGTCGGAGACGTCTCTACCAGCCGGCGGAGTCTGTGCACGGCCCCAGAGGGTGGGCAGGACGGGGAACTCGCACTCTATGCTTTGTACTGTGCTCTGCTGGTGGGATATTTATTTTGTTTATTAGCATGGTATATGTATAATACCCTAATCTAATTTTATTTTATTTTTAAACAAGATTTTATTTATATATTATATATATGATTATACAGAGATTATATAATAAATAAATAAATAAATAAATAAATATATATATATATATATATGGAGAGAGAGAGAGGTCTTAGACCGAGAGTGCGCATGAGCAGGAAGGGCAGAGGGAGAGGGAGGGAGAAGCTGAAGCAGACCCCACGTTGAGTGTGGACCGGACCCAGGGTTTGACCTCACAACCCTGAGGTCACAACTTGAGCTGAAACCAAGACTGGAGGCTTAGCGGACTCTGCCACCCAGGCACCCCCCCCATCTAATTTTATTTTACTTTTAAAAGATTTGTTTATTTTAGAGAAAGAGAGGAAGCACGAGCAGGGAGAGGGGCAGAAGGAGAGGGAGAGAGAACGCTAGAGGAGACTCCCTGCCGAGCGTGGAGCTGGATGCGGGGCTCAATCCCAGGACCCTGAGGTCACGACCTGAGATGAAATCAAGAGCCAGACACTTAACCAACTGAGCCACCCAAGCACACCCCCCTAATCTAATTTTATTTTATTTATTTTATTTTTATTTTTTATTTATTTTATTATTTTTTCCCTAATCTAATTTTAAAAGAAAGAACTGCATAATGCATTTTAGAAATGTTTTAATTCAAAATGGTATTTTAGAAAAGGCTTAGGGGACCCGACAGGGTTTTTTTTGGAAATTTACTGCCACAGGTGCTAATGGAATATGGCCTCGCTTTCTTAGCCTTTATTCTTTGATATGTTTAGAGATAAACCTGCAAATAGTTGAAATGCATGTGCTATTATCAAGGGGGAATGAAAAGAAGAAAGGAAGGAAGGAAGAAAAGAAAGAGGAAGACAAAGGCGTTAAGCCACGTCTTTTCTGGAGGTCACCACCCACGGGAGACACACAGGGTCCAACTCAGAGGCTGGCTCACAGCCCCTCCCTCCTGCCAGGCTCCTCGTGTGACGTTGCACAGAGAAGTTCAGTCCCCGAGGTCTAGTGCCCTCGTTTGTGAGTTGGGATCCTCGTGCTACCTTACGGTATTGTGCAATTCAAAGAACATCAAGACTATGAGCCACTTTTTATGGAAAAGTGTGATACAAAAGTGAGGAATTTTCATTGCTGTCCTCTGGGAGGGACCCGAAGGGCAGGCGTCAGGGGGGCCCCAGGGGGTTGGACACTGTGGCTGAGACAGGTTATGGCCACGCGGTGGCCGAGTCTGCTCTGTCCTGTCCTATTCATGAGAGACACAGGCAGAGGGAGAAGCAGGCTCCATGCAGGGAGCCCGATGCGAGACTCGATCCCAGGACCCTGGGATCATGCTCTGAGCCAAAAGCAGATGCTCAACGGCTGAGCCACCCAGTCGGCCCCGCTCTGTCCTTCTATGTTACTTCCTGGGGGTGCCGCTTCCCCCAAACTTCTTGGGGGTGGAGACCCAGTGTTTCCTCAGGATCTGCATTATAGGAGGCCAGATCCTCCCTGGCTTGGCCCCACCAGGGACTGTCCCCGTGGGAGGCACGTCTGGCCAGCACGCTACCCTCTGTCCTGAGGAGGAGGCTGCCCTTCCGGGTCGGTGGCACTTCTCTAACGTTGTAAGAGATACAACTTTCTCTCCTGAAGCTCATAACCACTCACGGGGGCAGGCAGGGGAGGCATCAATGACTCAATTTTCAGGTGAGAGACCTGGGGATTAAAGAGTAGAACGGAGGAGAAAGGAAGACTGCTGATGAGTGTTCAGCGCCTACCGTATGCACGGCCAAAGCGCGTGCACCGCACGGAGGTGGAGTACGTAATGGGCAGATGGGAAGCCTCGCTCTCCGGGTTGAGGCCCTATAAGCACAGAAGGACACAGGACAGAGGGATTAAGGGCCAGGGATCCTGGGGGCCTGGGTGCAGGTGGGCAGCAGAGTAATAGAGAGGGGTTGGTGGGGGGGCTGGGGGGGGAGGTGGGTGCTGGCCAGTAAGAGTCTGTGGGTGGGGCTGGGGCCACAGCTCCCATTATGAGGCTGTCATCAAAGTGCCCAAATAAATAAGGGTTTGCAATTACAGGGAGACGTGGGTTTGGGAATCTCCCAGCAGCGGGCCCAGATGTTAATTAAGCCCAAGATAGGTTATTATCTCTCTCCATTGGATTGAACAGAGGGAAATTGATGCAGATGGCAGGTTGGGGACTTGCCCATGTGGCTGTTATGTGTTATTATTTCTGGTTTTTAAGAGGAACCCAGCCCGGACCTTTGGGGCACAGCCGAGGGGCAAGGCCAATTTTCAGTGCTAGTCACTGAGGACATTTCCCACCCCTCCCTCATAGTTACAGAAGGGCCTGGCCAGGCACTCAGCATTCGCTCCATGGCTTTCTGGAGCCACCTGGCTGCTGCAGAGCCCAGAGCAGAGTGTGGGGGCGCAGAGCGCAGGAACCCTAGAGGCTGGTCTGTCCTAAACATCTCAGTGCAGATGGGCAGGGGAGGTAATAAAATGGTTAACAGCCAGCATGGCATGTTCCCCCCATCTGAATGGACGTGGGCCAGAGAACTGGCCTAGCACACGTCCTGGGGGACACTTTAGGGCCAGCTGCTAACTCTTTGCTGGGTCTTGGACAGGTGTAGGTGTGTGTTTCGGGGGAGCCCAGAGGAAGAGGCTGGGTGGCCAGGGTGGCACAAGGAGGAGGACTGCAGGGAAGCTTGCTTTAGGGACTATTTACCAACAGATGTGGAAACAGCCTTTCACCAGCCAGTATGGTGCTCAATTAGCAGGACGTCAAGCATGAGAACAGCATGGTTTTTATCTGTAAATCGATTTACAAATACCAAAGCTAAAAAAAAAGACAAATATCGGAGTTTTTACAATAATAATATTTTTATAATACTATAATAATTATTATTTTATAATACTATTTTATTATGAATAATGATATTTTGTCCCTTCGCAGAAGCACCAAGGGGCTCTGCTGTTGTGCCTCCTTCGTAATGAGCAGTCTTTTTAAAATTTATTTTTTATTATTTATTTATTTATTTTTTATGAGCAGCCTTTCCAATAGCAAGAGGATGTTCCTGATTTGCTAGTCAGGGGACAGCAGGCCTTGGCTAACTCTTTGCTTTAGGTTGGGGGGGTGAAGTAAGTCATTCTTCTGGGATCAGCATCTTCCCCCAGCAGGGGTTTTTGTGTTGTTGCAAGATAAAATGTTCCTGGTAGGTAGTCACCTGGTCGTCCGTCCCTGTCTACCTTTGTAGACCAAGTCACTGTACATTGATGCAAAAGTTAGGTTGCTTAGAATTCAACTTTTTATTCCGAGCATCCGTTGAAACACCTGTCACTGAAAGTGCAGTCCAGGGGGGATTCCAGGGGCAGGGGCTGGGTGGCCACGGAGCTCCAGGGGAACGTGCCGGGGAGTCTGGAGCCGATGGCTGTTTATGCAAACGAGAGCTTCTCTGCCAGTCCATGAGGCGGAATTACAGGGCGCATCGCCCTTTGGTTGGCAGCCTGGGACGGGGGTCTGCAATAATTTTGAGGCAAGAGCAGGGGAGTGACATGCTGTTGTTCATGCTGTCGCTGGCTTCAGCCACTGTGGGAGAACTGATTCTCAAGGACGTTATAAAGAGATCCTACATTGACTTTTACTGTGCGTGGAGACCCGGGGACGGAGGGCGGAGCGTGGGCAGGATCACGACGACCAAAGGCAGGCCTGGCTTACTCCTGAGCCTTGACCTTGCTTCCAAAGAGCTGAGTAATCACACCACCTACTATAAAATGATGATGGTGGGAAGACGACGTTCTGGAAGAGTAGAGTGACCTCGTTATGCTCTACCTGGCAAAGACAAGTGGCTTTAATTGTCTTCAGCAGCTCTGTTAAAAGGCTGGCTGAGCATTCGGGACAAGCCTGAGAGTAAACAGGCAGGCCTGGATCCTAAAAGCCAGTCCTCTGCGCGGATCTTGGGGATTAGAGATGCAGGAAAGAAGCCACCGACGCGGCTTGGCCGGCAGCGTCTGCTGCAGCTCACCTGGCAGAGGCCTCATCCAAAGATGTAAGGAGTCCTCACTTAGGGGACCCTAATGTATTCTTGCATTTCTTTTATTTTTATTTTTTTTAAGATTTTATTTATTCATGAGAGACAGAGAGAGAGGCAGAGACCCAGGCAGAGGGAGAAGCAGGCTCCACGCAGGGAGCCTGACGTGGGACTCGATCCCGGGACCCCAGGGTCATGCCCTGGGCTGCAGGCGGCACTAACCGCTGAGCAACCCGGGCTGCCGCTTGCATTTCTTTTAAATGAACATTTCTGAGATGACTACAATCCTGTTAAATGCAGTTAAATCACACAGGAATGTTCATAAAGGATTTTTAGCACAATGATTAACTTTCACAAATAATAACTAATAGATACAGCTCCAATGGTACTTTATTATAGATTTTAATTAATTAATTGATTGATTTTAGAAAGGGAGAGAGAGAGTGGGGGTGGGGCAGAGGAAGAGCAAGAGAGAATCTTTTTTTTATTTTTTGTTTTTTATTTTTATTATTTATTATTTTTATTATTTTTTTTTTTTTGAGAGAGAGACTCTTAAGCAGCCTCCACTCCCAGCACAAAAGCCCACACGGGCTCAGTCTCACACTTCTGAGATCACGTCTTGAGCCAAAATTAAGAATTGGGCGCTTCACCTCCTGAGCCACGCAGGCATCCCTACGATGGTACTTTTATATCCATGATCTCATTTGGTCTTCAGCAGACTTCTGAGATGGGTAGACACTATTACTCCCATCTTACAGATGAGAAAATTAGGACACAGAGAGAGGAACTGACTTAGAACCACGCTGTCAGTGGTATTAGTGATCACGTGGTCACTAACTTCCTTTTTTTAGATGGAAAACCACCTGGAGAGAAGAGACTGGTCTCTTAGTAATTGGAGCAGGACTGACGTGCCAAAGGCGCTTTTTGGGCAATCGTTTTAAGGAAACTACCTAAAATCCAGAACATTATCTATGCAATCCAGGACCTAAGTTTGAATGTTTTTGGTGAAAGAAGAACAGCTTCCCTCCACCCTTGGGGTCAGGCTTGGACCAGAGCCCTTCACATGTGGTCAAAAGGCCATTTTGAACCCATAATTATTCCATTTAAAGCAACAGAAAAGACACAGAGCATAAGAGATGGGGTTGTAAGTAGGAAGATGGGGCATTCCGTCCAGCCAGGGAGCGGGGCAGAGAGAACAGATACAGGTGGAGTCTTGGGATCCTCGGCCACGACGGGGAATTCTCAGTCCCTTCCCTGCACCTATACCTCTGTTTGCTGGGAGCCGTTGTAGGCTTTGGTGGGAGAGGTCCTTGGCTCTGCCCATGCCCACTGCCTTGCCCTATTGACTTCCTGGTGCCACCCCCCTGCAGACCAGAGAGGCTTTCCCATCAGCCAGGACATGGTGCCAGGCACTGAAGAATAGGAGGCTTGCTCCAGGGCCCGGCCCTCCAGGAGCTTGTGACATTGAGAGGGAGGGAAAGGCAGAGTCACACAGACCCGGCCACGATTTCCCATACTAGGTTCCTCCACCGAGTTCTCCAACACCATGGAAATGTGGAGACACAGGGGCTGGAGGAAGAGGATGATGCTGAGCCCAGAGTGGGGAGTGGGATTTGTGACGGGAAAGAAGGCACGTTAGGCTGTATGAAGGTCCAGGGGCACGGAGAGCAAGTGTTTTGGGGTATGTGTGAGGATGGAGAGGTGGATAGAGGGCAGGTCACGGAGAGCTTGTATATCCAACAATGTTTAACTTTCCACTGAAAACCATGGGTTTGCAGGACTTTGAAGATGGGCAGCATGGGGCCGCACAGGAGTGAGGAGGGTCTGCAGGCAGAGAGAGCAAGGAGGAGACTGTCCCTGTGGTCCAGGCAGGAGGTGAAGGCCTGGGTTGAAGGGGGGCGAAGCTGGTGATGGGGGAAGGACACATTCTAGAATGATCTAGGAGACAGTCAGGGAAGAGGAGGTGTCCAAAGTGCAGGAGTGCCCTTGGGCCTGCCCATACCGGCTGAGCAGACTGACAGTCCCCTCCCCACCTATACTCAGGGGTGCCAGGGTGGGAGTTTTGAACCCGCTATGGGAGAAGTGGTGACACCACAGAAATCAAGAAAGACTGCAAATCAAGACCTTTTCTCCCCAGACAGCTGGTTGTCGCGCATTTCCCAACCCACCGTTGCCGAGACCCCTGCAGCTCCTGCGGCTGTGACTGGCTCAGAGTGGTGTCAGGGGCCTTGGAGATGGGCCTTGGCCAAGGGATAGGCTTGGGTAGGAGGAGGGTAAGGGAGGGCGCTTTCGGGGAACCCTACACTGTGAGCAAAGGCCCCCCTGTCTGGATACCTCAGGCGGAGGAGGGAGCTGAAGGGGTGCTCGGCGACCAGTTGTGGGTGACCGCCAGCGGAGTCCTGGATTAGATCTTATGAGCTGACGGGCCGCATGCATCAATGAGATATTCCTGAAATACAGTATATGATGCAGGTTTTTCATGAACTGGCTTATTAGTGCCTGACGTTCATCTTCACGGCATTCTCTGACTCCAGATGTAATGGCTCAGGAGTTACCCTAAGAGTGACTCAGAAGGGTGCCCGGGCGTCTGCCCTCAGCTCAGGTCATGATCCCAGGGTCCTGGGATCAAGCCCCGCATCGGGCTCCCTGCTCAGCGGGGACCCTGCTCCTCCCCTGTCTCTGCTGCTCCCCCCACCCCACAATCTTTCTCTCTCCCTCCCAAATAAATAAATAAAATCTTTAAGAACAACGACAAAAAAAAGAATAACTTAGACATTTTCTAGATTATTATTTAGCAGGGGAGGAAACGGAGTCCAAGAGAGTATTTCAAAGACTTAAGCCCATGAGGACTCCGAGCACTTGGTTCTGCCCTTTGGCAGGTAGGGATTCGGGTGGAGGCTCAGCCTCCTCGTCTGTAGGTGGAACTGTACCTCCAGACTGGTTTGCCGTAATGGCTCGTCATGAGGACCAAGCCATGGAGATCTGGGGTACGGGTGCCGGGGGTGGTGACTGTCCGTATGTCCCCTGTGGTTAAAGGAAAAAAGCAAGCAAGATAGAGAAGAGTAAAGCCCTGCTGAGTGAAGGCTGCTCAGCAGGGCACAGGGACCGGGCCTCCCGGGGACAGGCGGGGCTGGGGGCAGCTGCGGGTGCTGGGGTGGGTTTCCGCTGCAGCGAGGCCGGCTCCAAGCCCAGCTCCGCTGCCCACCAGTGGGCCGGGTACTGCATCCCTGCGTGCCGCGCGGCCTCCCCTGTTACCCGGGGAATGACCAAAAGTACCCATTTCACAGGGTTGACGACGTGACCATTACGTGAGCTAACTCGGGTGAGGCCTGTAGGACAGTGGCTTCTGACATCAGTCACTGCTTGACATAGATACTGGCTCTGGCTACTTGGCCACAAAGTCTAGAAACGTAGATAATATCTCATCGTGTGCTGTCTCTAACATCCATCAATATCGTTACGATATCATGTCAGCCCATCGATTATCTATTTGTGTTTCCCGACTTGCTGGTCAACCTGTGTCCCGCCCTTTGGTCCTGACGGCCCAGGCGGCCACCCTGACCCGTGGGGGGACCCGGGACAAGATCCTAATCCCTCCGTGAAGAGGACAAGGCCTTCATTATACTTATTAATATGGGCCCTGCCTCCAGGCTTGCCCAGATGGGTTGTTAGTGCTGCTCTCAGGTGTGTTGCTCACCCACGGCGGCCTGTTATTACACAAGCACATGGCGTACGAGGGATGGCCCGGGCTATTAAGCTGGTTTCGCAAACCACGGTGACCAGGCACATACTGGCATAAAGATACGCCTTCCCTCAGAGGAGGCTTGGTCTCAGCACGCGGAAAGGGTTCTGAGCCACTTGGGAGGGGGCCGTGGGAAAGGAATGTTCCAGAGAAGGAAGGTCCGGAGTCGCAGACATGTACCCTGTGTTAACAAGGTTGAACATACAAAACCCTGAGCCTGCAAATCGGAAGCTATGGTGGTGCTTGACGGATGCTATAAAATGGCTCTTGGCAAATAATTCATCCGTTTCTGTAAATACCCAGCTCTCTGGTTTGTTTAAATTTTTTTTTTTTTTAATTTTAAGAATTTGAGTCGCATCATTCTGGAGAACATCTATCACCTGGGAGGGCTTTCCTAGGACGGCTTAGCTCTTGAAACACTAAGCCGTGGGGTGTTACTGGATTTTACGTTAAAAAAGGTCTCCATGAGCTCAGGAAGCACTAGATTAAACACAATTAAGCAGGTTTCCTTCTTGCGGGACTTCTCAGAACCTTTAATATGGTAACAGAGCTTCTGAATTTCTGTAAGGTGCTGAAATCTATAGTTTTTCCCCACATTTCTTTGTCACCTTTTTAAAAAAACTGTTATTTATGCATGAGAGACACACAGAGGCAGAGACACAGGCAGAGGGAGCAGCAGGCTCCGTGCAGGGAGCCCCACGTGGGACTCGATCCCGGGTCTCCAGGATCACATGCTGGGCCGAAGATGGCGCTAACCGCTGAGCCACCCCAGCATCCTGTGCCCTGGGATAATCTACATCAGGGCCACTCACAGCGTGATCCAAGTGGGGTTTGTGGGCCGGTGCTATTTCCCAACCTGTGTTATGACCAGTCCCGTGTGAGGGAAGTTCAGAAACTGAGCATTTAGGAACTTCTGCGGGAATCGACACTACCGGGACATTGGGGGGTATTTCATTCTTGGTAATTTATATTTCTTTAATTTACCCAGGTATTGATCTACAGCAGATTTTAACAACAACAACGAAAATAAAAGCAAACCTGACCTGATCCTCCAGCACAGACGTATGAGGAATAGTAGTTTATCAGATATTCCAACGGGGCTGCTGAGTACATAGGCAGTAAACTGTACGACTCTAGGAAGCGCCACTCACAGGGATGACAGGGATGGTTCCCCACGGCCTGAGTTGCACAGTGCACAACCTGCCCAGCAGCCCTTTGATCCCAATACCCTTCCGACAAAGTCCATTTTGTCTTGCTTAAATTAGCTGGAGTCTTTTAATTGCTGTCGTTGTCGCCTTCAACCTAAGGAAATTTAAATAGTACACGTTCTGTCCCAGTGGCCTCCCTCCAGCGGTCACTATGTATAAAGGGACCTGGTTCTGCAGTCTGACTTTCCCGCCGTAGGATTCACCCATTTTGCTGTCTCGTTGGGTCTTAGGGAAGGAAGCAGCTTAATATGTGCCGCTCCGGAGGATGCCAGATGCTCTTCTCCGCCAAACCCTCCGGAATTTATTTTATTTTATTTTTTTAAAGATTTTATTTATTTATTCATGAGAGCCACAGAGAGAGGCAGAGACACAGGCAGAGGGAGAAGCAGGCTCCCTGGGGTCACGCCATGAGCCGAAGGCGGCGCTAACCGCTGAGCCACCCGGGCTGCCCTAACATGTATTTTTAAATCATCTTCCATATATTATTTAGCTATTTAGTTTTTATTTTATATGAACTTTGTTATTATAATCTATTAACATTATATCAGTTTTATTAAGTTTACGGTATGATTCCAGTAAGATTACATGAAAAATACGTGAAAATACCATGGATTGCTTATGGATGTGTACGCGTGGTAAAGGGCCAAGTCATGCATGTGAAGAACAAACACCAAGTCTGACCAGGGGTTTCCCTTGGGATCAGATGGAGGGAAGAGGGAAGGGGGTGTGCGACATGGAGGCTTCAAAGCTATTTGTGGGGTTTTGCTTTAAAAAAGTACATCTGCGTGTGGATGAGAACTAATTGCTGATTGTCAAATAAAGGTGTAAAACTGAAAAAAAAAAAAAAAGTACATCTGAGGGGCGCCCGGAGCTCGGGCTGACGCAGGGCCTGCCCGGGCCGGCCGCTGTGAGGGGCTGCTTGCCCTCCCTCTGACGCCGCGCCCCTGCCTGTGCTCCCTCTTGGTCAAATAAATAAGATCTTTTAAAAAATTTAAAGAATAAATCTGAAGCAAATATGGAAGACGATGTTAGGGTCTGACAGAGCCTGGCGGCGGGTGCCAATCACCCTGTTCTCTGCACTCCCCTGCATTTTGGGTGTATTTCATTAAAAAGAAGTGATGCACATAAAGCAGGGCACCAACGGGGCTGCCTGATGCGGGCGAGGTCACCGGGGAAGGCTGGCTGGGAGCGACGATCTCCCGAATTCCTAGAAGGCTGCGCATCGCCAGCCCTGGGGCCTCCCGGACCCTCTGAGCCGATGTCACCACGGTAAATTGGAAAAAATCGGAGGAGCCTGCAGTTCAGGCCGTGTGTGTGTGTGAGTCTGTCCAGCTTCATTAGGAGAAAAAAATGAATTGATTACACGTGAAGTGTTACCTGTTCCCTGCTCCTAATAGACACGGAACTAGCAAACTGGCTAAAAATGTGGCTTAAAATCTGAACAACACACAAGCATAAAACCAGGCTTTGTCATCTCTCTGTCTTAGAGAGACAGAAAAAGTGGTATTTTTTTGGTCTAGAGTTATCAGTTAATATGGCAACCGGGTAACAGGGGAAAAGCCTTCGTGGACATTGCCTATTCTGTTCGGGTTCCCCTCCCTCGATGCTAGAGGAGATGCCCACCCCACCCACATCAATTCCTCAACCCAAAGGTCTCAAAAGAAGGTAGGATAAGTGTTAGTCCAAAGTCCACCCCAAGTGCCCTTCCTGCCTTTGTAGGGCTCCTGTGACAAAGTACCCGAGACAGGGCACTTAAACCAACAAACGCGTTGTCTCACAGGCTGGAGTCTGGAGCAGGTGTGAGCAGGCCCCAAAAGAGCAGCTCTGAGGTCAGTGGAATGAGTTTGAACCATTTTGTCTGTTGGAGCCTCAGCATAACGGCTGGCATGAAGAAGCTTCAAGAAACAAACAAACAAAAAAAAGCTTCAAGAAACACTGGCCCATGAGGTATCTTATTTATTTATTTTATTATTATTTTAAATTTTTTTCCATGAGGTCTCTTTAAGAAAAAGAGAAAGCCATGGTTCAGATTTCCCTTTGGAGCCTTCTTTTCTTCTCCAAAGAAATCTGAATCATCCTACTTATCCCCCAAAGCCTCCTTAATTCCTAAGAAGGCAAATCCAATTCTTCTTTTTTTTTTTAAACCCAATTCTTTAAATTGAAAAGTTAATCGCCATGTATTCAAGATCCTGTATCCATTTTAAATGGGTTAACTGGTGATTCAGGAGAGGTGGATGCTCTTATGTGGTACATGAGCCCTTTGTGAACATGGAGTAATCCATACCCGTAGCACACGGAGGTCCACTTTAAGGGACTGTAAAGTTTCACACTTTAATTAATTATAGGGGGCTATTGTTGGATAGCTTTGTTTTTATTTTATCTTTTATTATTTTTTAAAGATTTTATTTATTTATTCATGAGAGACACAGAGAGAGAGAGAGAGAGGGAGAGACACAGGCAGAGGGAGAAACAGGCTCCACCCAGGGAGCCCAACATGGGACTCCATCCCTGGTCTCCAGGATCATGGCCTGGGCTGAAGGTGGCGCTAAACCAGTGGGCCACTGGGGCTGCCCAAACTTTTATTTAAAAAATTTTTTTTTTACTTGAGTATAGTTCGCACACATTAGTTCCAGGTATAACATGGTGATTCAACTTTTCCATACATTATATTATTATGTTCGCCACAAAGGTAGCTACCGTCCGTCACCCTACAATGCTGACCCAATACCACTGGTTCTATTCCCTGTGCTGTGCCTTTCGTCCCTGTGATCTATTTTGTCCGTCCCTGGAAGCCTGGACCCCCCCTTCACCCATTTTCCCCTCCCTTCTGACAACCATCAGTTTGTCCTCTGTATTTATGGGTCTATTTCTGCTTTTTGTTTGCTTCCTTGTTTGTTTCTCGGGTTCCACATGTGAGCACACGAGTGAAATCATATGGTTTTTGTTATTGCTTTAAAACTTTATTTATCTATTTGGCAGAGAGCAAGAGAGAGAGAGTGAGCAAAAGCAGAGGGAGTGGGAGAAGCAGGTTCCCCATTGAACAGGGAGCCTGATGTGGGGCTGGATCCCAGGACCCTGAGACCATGACCTGAGCCGAAGGCAGATGCTTAACCGACTGAGCCACCCAGGTGCCCGTTAGACCCTTTTTTTGACAAACAAGTATTTCTGGGGTAGCCATTAGGCCCTATACTCATATAGAAAGGGCTGTTCCTTTTCTAAACAGCTACCTGCCCATGCTGGAAATTACGTGTGTGGTACAGAGCCTGGTGACCTTCGGCTCGGAGTCCCACCCGAGAGGTTCTCTAATAAATTTAAGCATTCAGTTTGACTAAGGTCTCCATAATCCTTTCCACCTAAGGCTGAGTGATTGCTCTCCACTACCAGTTAAGCTATCTTTTTTCATCCTTAGTAAAGAAGTTTGTTGTTTGTGGGGTGTTTAAGCACATAGCGCGAGAGGCCATACTTGGGAACACCGGCCAGGGTCCAGCGTCCACGTTCAGGCTTGTGCTCAGCGCTCCCTTGGAAAGCTGCACACGACCTTACCGGTCTACACTTACCTCCCACCATTCAGCCATGTGACACGGACAGATTGGCCGTATTGTACGAAAGAAGAGTCAGGATGACCATTCTTTTTTTTTTTTTATGATTTTATTTATTTGAGCACTGGGTGTTATTCTATATGTTAGCAAATTTAACACCAATAAAAAATAAACTCATAAAAAATAAGTAATAAAAAATTTATTTATATTTATTTATTCCTGACAGACACATGCAGAGGGAGAAGCAGGCTCCATGCAGGGAGCCTGATGTGGGACTCGATCCTGGGACCCCAGGATCACGCCCTGGGCTGAAAGCAGGCGCTAAACCGCTGAGCCACCCAGTGATCCCGAAGATGACCATTCTGACCGGGGGACCTGGAGGGTGGAGCTGCCATGTGGAGATGAGGGCGACAGGGCGAGGCGCAGGTCTGAGGGACTGAGCAGGAGCTACTACCCAGGGGGAGACGTCTGTAGTCGTGGGATTTATGCGTCTGGACATCAGAGGAGGAACGTGGGCCGCAGATATAACTATGGGCGTCATCAGCTTAGGGACAGAATTTAAAAGCGTGGAGATGAATGAGATCACCAGGATAGTAAGTGTGGATAGAGAAGGGGGCCGAAGCCTGAGCTTTGGCGCGACTTTAAGACAAAGAAGTCCAGGAAGGAGGAGGATCCGGCGAAGGTCGAGGAAAAGCAGGGTGTAAGGCAAGAGCAGAGCCAGCGGAGTGCCCTGGTAGCCAAGGCGAGAGAGCCTTGGGGGGAGACAAGGCGGGGACTGGACGCCGGCTACCGGGTGCGGCCTTGGAGGTCATTCTTTTGATGGAGTTGCGGGGTGGGGGTGAAGGCTCATCTGGGTGTGTTTCATAGGGAATGGGAGGCTGGGAGGTGGAAGAGTCACGCACAGACGGTGTTTTGCTGCACAGAGAAAGAGGGGAAGTGGGAGCTGGAGGGGAAGCGGAGGCTGAGTCCACCTTTTCTTTTTAAGATTGGGGAAATAATTGCACGTTTGTGTGCTAGCCTGGAAAACACACGTGCGTACAGGGACGTGACGGAAGGGGCTTTGGAAGATCTCAGCTGCTTAAAGACCCTTCGGGGACTCCGCACGGTGCCCTAGGTTAGAGTCCATGAGGCTCGGCCTAGCGTACAAGGACTCAAACTCTCTGACCTCAGGGTTTAACTCTCGATCCCTCTTCTCAATCCTCCTCCCCCGTCTGCATCTACATACATGGTTCTCTCTGCCTGGGGGGCTCCTCAAGACCCGGATCTGGGGGCGCCTGGGTGGCTCAGTCGGTTGAGCATCTGCCTCCAGCTCAGGGCATGATCCTGGAGTCCCGGGATCGAGCCTCATGTTGGGCTCCCCGCCCCGCAGGGTGCCTGCTTCTCCCTCTGCTGCTCCCCTTCTTGTACGCTCTTTCGCTCACTCTCAAATAACTAAATAAAATTGTTAAAAAACTGCCACCAATGGAAACGTCACCTCCTCTGTGTCTCTGGTTCCCGCATTCATCGGCCCCAATCTACACGGTAGCCTCGCATCGCGTTGTAATTTTTTGTTTACTCACCTGTCTTCCCTCAAAGCTGTGAGCTCGTTGGTGCCAGACGCCTTGTCTCCTCGTTTATCCGTGTGCCCGGCTGCCCGAACCCACTTCTCTTCCCTGGACGGTGTGTCACACAGAAGAGGAACTAAAAGTTGGGGACCTTGGGGACCAGCGATGTTTCTGTGCACACTTTTACATAGACTCTTTATTGAGCTACAACATATGTGCAAGTGTGTGTGTGCGCACAGGCCACGCGTGTATGGCTTTATGTGTTTTCTTTTCTTTTTTTTTTTTTTTGCTTTATGTGTTTTCAAAGCAAACACAGCTGCGTCAATCACGAGTGCCTCCCCGGCGCCCCCGGGGCTCCCGCTGCTCCCCTGCGGCTAATACTGAAGAGTAACTGGTCTCGCCTTCTAACACCGCGGGCGAGTTTTGCCCAAGTTTGGACGTCATGAAAATGGCAACACACAGTGGGTCCTCTCGTGTGTGTGGCTTCTCTCACTTGCACCGCATTTCTGTGCCCCCTTCCCTTTGTTGGTGTGCAGGGGCGTGTGCTCGCCGCCTTTGCTGTGGAGCATCCCATTGTGTGAAGAGCCCCCAGTTATTACCATCCCGCTGTGGCTCGACATTTAGTTTCTTTTTGGCTTCTGGCTCTTAGAAATAGCCCGGTGACGCTTTCTTGCACACACAGGTGTACACTTTGCTGCCAGATGTACGTCCGAGAGCCAGATGCTGGGTCATATATTTAACTGCTACATTATATATATATATATATATATGGTTTTTAAAATATTTTATTTATTTATTCATGAGAGACACACAGAGAGGGGCAGAGACCCAGGCAGAGGGAGAAGCAGGCTCCCTGCAGGGAGCCCGACTTGGGACTCGATCCCAGGACTCCAGGATCACGCCCTGGGCTGAAGGCAGGTGCCCAACCGCTGAGCCACCGCGGCGTCCCGTGCTACATATATTTTGATCTTGTTATTGTCACTCAACCAGCCCGGGAGCATCATCTGGACCCTGATGCCATGCGCTCCAAGTCTCTGAGCTCTAAGACTTCTGGGATGATCCGTCTGACCCCTTCACTTTCATAGTTGCGGCCTGACGCCAGGGCTGGGGAAGCAACTTGTGCGAAGCCGCGTGGCCTGTGAGTGGGTACAGGCTCCAGGGCTCATTCCGGCTCACGTCGGCCAAATACCTCTTCGTATTCACACGAGGGGACCGTCCTCTCCGGCCCGGGAGTGATCACAGGCCGCTCCAGTTGGCCTAGTGAGCACTCTTGTTCACTAAGCCCGCACAGCTGCTGTGCACACTGAGGCATGCGCTCCGGGTGTCACTTGCCCACCTGATGTGTCACCTCTGGGCTTGCAGCCATGCTTCACGGCGGCCGGTGCCAGCTGTGTGTTTCGGATGGGAGGAGCATACCCCACTCAGGGATCTAGGGGTGACGGAGCTGGGTTCGACCTTGGCCTGTAACTGCTCGGCAGACGCAGGAGGGGCCCCTCATGCAGTTACCACGGCTCCGGCTCAGGTCTGGCTCCGCTCAGGCCCTGAGCTCCTCCCAGGTATAGAGAGTCCATGTGACGCCATCGCAGGCCTCCCGACCATAGGTCGGCCACTCGACCCGGCACCCACAACGCACCTGAGCTCTGAGTGCGGCTGCTCACAGGCAGCCCCTGATGGAAGTTTCTATTGAGAAGTTGCAGGAGCAGAGAACACTTGCTCCCCAAGCCCCCCCGCCCAAACCCTGGGACGGGGACAGCTGATGTTCAGAAACGAATTGAGTCTGTTTCAGGGGAGCGAGGACAGGAGCTTCACCCTGCTGAGAGTCGTTAGAGACGCGCATCTCCCGTTCCGGTCCCGTATCCTGGATGACACCTCAAAAAAAGGAAAATGATCATCATTAAGCCTCATTAGGTGCTTACACTGTGCTGTGACAAGTGACCTCCCAACCACATCTCATACGCACCTTACTCTCCCCACCTCTCTCTTCCTTTTTCTTTCTTCTTTCTTTCTTTCTTTCTTTCTTTCTTTCTTTCTTTCTTTCTTTCTTTCTTTCTTTCTTCTTTCTTTCTTTCTTTCTTTCTTTCTTTCTTTCTTTCTTTCTTTCTTTCTTTCTTTCTTTCTTTTCTTTCTCTCTTTCTCTCCCTCCCTTCCTTCCTTCCTTCCTTCCTTCCTTCCTTCCTTCCTTCCTTCCTTCCATCTTCCTTTCTTATGCCCATTTTACAGATGAGCAATTGGATGCCTCAACAGATGTGACAACTTGCCCAGGGGCACACAGTAGGTCAATGAGCTGGAGCTTCATCTGGGCCCCGCACAGCAGCTATACCTGTTCTTGTTCGCTGCCGCGATGCACAGGTGTACAAGACGTGCTTGTTTACTGACTGATGCCTCCCCCTGATTAAGTTTTTTTTTTTAAATCATTTATTTGGGAGTGTTCACAGTGTATCACAACCGCAACAAGCTAACAAAGTGAATCCTGCGTTCTCGAGGACAATTGTCCCCTACCCTCCACCTTGGAAAGAGGAGGGAGTTTTTTCTTATTGAAATCTGTTTAAGGGGCAGTCCGGTGGCTCAGTGGTTTAGTGCCACCTGCAGCCCGGGGCGTGATCCTGGGTCCCGGGATCGAGTCCCACGTCCGGCTCCCTGCACAGAGCCTGCTTCTCCCCCTGCCTGTGTCTCTGCCCCTCTCTCTCTCTCTCTCTCTCTCTCGCTGTGTCTCTCATGAATAAATAAAAAATAAAATCTTAAAAAAAAAAGAAATGTTTAAATGATCTGCTTGAAAAAAAGAGATGGGTGGGAGGGGGAGAGAATCAGGAGAGTCTGGGTGTTGGAGGGCACTGGACACGGTACGACACGGCTGCAAGGCCTGCCTTAGCGTTGGCTTCCCTGCATCTTCTTTGACAGCTTCTCCTTTAGCGTCGTCTCCGCTATTGGGGTCGGTGTGTCTATGGACTATTCCTTTTAGGATTTTTGAAAAAAACATTGGAAGGATTTGCACTATTTTGAAATTACTCATGCCGTTAGCTCTTTGCTCTTCATTTTTCCATTTTATTATAATTATTTTATAAAAAGGACACTTAAAATTTTAAATGTTTGTCTCCCTCACTTTACAGATGGAAACTCTATCACAAAGTGATCCACCTCAGCGGGAATACAAATTACCCGCGCATTCCGGCCCCTTTGCACTTTGCATTAGCTAAAGAGCCCTTGGGAAATACACAGTGTTAGCAGGCGACTCTCTGGGCCACATGCCGAAAAAGACAGCTCTTTTACTTAAGTTGGTTGAAAGGGAAATGTGAAGGACACCTAAAGGTCTGCTGGCTTATCTGTCTTCTTCTCGAACTACCTTTGGCTGAATGGTCTTGTGTACGCATGGAGAGGGGAGAGAGAGAGAAAAGAGAGAAGCAGGAGGGGGGGGATGGAGAAACTTGGGTTGTACTGGAGCTTTCTAGTGTTTTTTTTTTTTTTTAAGAGTTTGTTTATTGATTACAGAGAGAGAGTGAGAGAGCGAGCACAGTGGGAGGAGCAGAGAGAGAATCTCAAGCAGACTCCATGCCAAGGGCAGAGCCCAATCCTGAGACCTTGAGATCACGGCCCGAGCCGAAATCAAGAGTCGGACGCTTAACCGACTGAGCCACCGAGGCGCCCCTCTCCTGGGGTTTTCTGTCTCAAGGTGAGCTGTCACAGCAGCCAAGAACGTCCAGTCTTTTAAAACTCCCTTTGATTCTTACCAATACCAGAAATGTTAGAGGTAGGAAAATAAAAATCCATTGGTAGGAAAAATGCTGATTAAACCATTTTGCAAAGCCACATCCAAAGAGAATAAGCCTGGGAAAAAAAACACTAGTTTTTTTTTTTTTTTTTTTTTGGTTTGTTGTGATTGTTCTGTGCTTCTTTTTTTCCTCTAAAAATCTCACTTTACCACAAGGGACATGAATATCAAGCAACTTGGTAATGGCGTAACCTCAGATGCCAACCGAGAGCCAGGACACTACTTGGCTGCGTGACCGGGTGTGTGTTACTTAACCTGGCTGTATCTTGGTGTCCATGCATGTCAAAGCTACTCAAACACTGCCAAGAACAATTCAGATTTGAGAGATGAATGTTGTCAGTGTTTGGTTTGTGTTCGGAGGGGACCAGCTGTCACAACATCTTGGATTATTGTCATCCCCATGGCAATTCTGTACAAATTTTGCAACAGAGAATTTCTTTTCCTTTTTTTTTTTTTTTTAAGATTTTATTTATTTATGAGACACACAGAGAGAGGCAGAGACCCAGGCAGAGGGAGGAGCAGGCTCCATGCAGGGAGCCCGACACGGGACTCGATCCCGGGACCCCGGGATGATGCCCTGAGCCGAAGGCAGACGCTCAACCGCTGAGGCAGCCAGGCGTCCCCACAACAGAGATTTTCAACTGCGAAGCTATTCTCTGTTTCCCCTAGTGTACCGTGGAGGTATTAGGAATTTCAGTAACTGCTCTGATTAAAATCTCAATGGCTATCACTTTCATAGCAATGTCTAAATATCTTCACTCTGTTCAACAAGGGATGGAGAACAACACCACTTTGGGATGTATTTTAATTTTCTTTTGTGTTCATGCTTTCTATACAAGCTACCTGGAGCAAATTAATTAAGCCAGGAGAGCTTTTATGAGCCTAATTAGATGGAACTCATCTTCAAATGCCTGAGGATCATCCAAGGAGGGGGCTGATCCTTTGAAGTATGAATTACGACAAGGCAGGAGCTGCGTTCGGTGGTTCGGTGGTTGCCCTCGACTGTGCTCACAACCTGCGGCCGGGCCACGGGGCTGTGATCTTGTTCTCAAGCTTGTTCGATGTGCACCCGTGCAAGAAAGGTGCCCTTTCAGTGACGATGAGGTGGCTTCCTTCACGGGACGTGAAAAGCTCATTGTCCATATGGTACGTTGCTCTGCACCGTGCAGACGTCTCGGGTAGTGGTCCCTCCAAGGAGACACGTTAAGCAGGAACACCGTGAGCATGTCAGGCTCCCGGATTCTGGCTCACTGAGAAGTCCCGACCCCAGGCATCAGCCCCAGACCCATAGGCGAGGTCCCTTGCACTCTGCTGCGCTTCTTGGACAGTAGTTGCGACAAGCAGTCAATGCACATGCAGCCAATTCTTGACCAAGAGACTGATCCACGGGCACATGCAACATGTATGGGAAAGTGCCTATTTCAAGGGCCTCCAAATTTTTTTTTGGGGGGGCCTCTGAATTGTTCAGAGAAAACGACTTGTCCACAGAGTGGCTGCAATCAGGTTCCTATCCCATCCTCTTGAACTACTCTATTTTCTCACTGTTGCACTTAAATGATGTTTAGGAAGAAAGTGCCCAGATAGGAGGCACGGGCTGGTACTGCGGAAGCGCAGCAGGAATAATTATTACTCTGTGTTCTGAGCATGAGAGGATTAGACATTCTAATTCTGGAGATCTAAGAATGGAAGTCAGAAGGAATGAAGTTTAAGTGGGGAAGGAATACATCCTATAGGGCAGAAAGCAGAGCCCAAGGCTCATGGGCCAAGACGTCCTCCTTTCTCCTCGAAATGGCATCAAGCGTTGTGAGCGGTCGATTTGAAAACCTTGCCTATGTTGGGCTGTCCGCCCGGAGACTATGCATTAGGCCCTGGGCACAGGCTACGGGGAGCTCTTGCCACTTTCCGGCTGTTTCAAGAGGAAATGGGAAGTCACCAGTTTAAGTGATGGAACCAAAAATTCAGCTACAGGAGATGAAGTGTGCCCTTGGCTCTGGTTGTGGAAGTCACTGTCAAGCACAAGTGTTCGGACAGCACATGGGGCGGCGGGGGGGGGGCGAGCGCGTTTCATCAGGGGTTTTCATGGTCACCTCCTCTTTGACCACCTGGCTGCTGCGCCCAGTGTCTGTCTCGAGCTGGGACGCGGCCTCCCCAAGACCCACGAGCTCGGAGGCTCAGCCCCAGGGGGGCCCGGAGAGACCAGATGGCCCGGAGCCCTTGATATTGCTCCAGGGACTTGGGATCCCAAACAGGGAGGACACTTGCCTCAGGTCACAGGAAGGTGGTGGGGCCGAAGCGCAGATCTCCGGACAGCACTCCCACGCTCTTGCCGTTTTGCAGTGGGGCCTTCTAACCCCCTGGCTGCCTAGAAAATGAAATCCATTCACTGAATTTGTTAAATCATTCACATTCGTTTATTGCCAGGCTCCTGTTAGATACTGGGAGATGGGATATGAGGGCAAGCGGAGGCTATCATGGGCCTGGAGACCTGATCTAGTCCGGGGTCAGGGGAGACGTGCCCAGAGAAGAGCAGGGCAGGGGAGGGAGACGGAGGGGAATGGTGCCCGACGGGGGTGGGGGCGGAAGGGTCCCAACAGAGGGAGTAGCTGGGCGAAGGCCCTGAGACGGCGAGGAGTTTGGCGCACTTGAGAGCAGGAGGAGAGCCAGTGTGGCTGGAGCTTAGGGTGCTGGGCTGGAGCTTAGGGTGCTGGGCTGGAGCTTAGGGTGCTGGGCCAGAGCGCAAGGTGCTGGGGAGGCCGCGTCCCAGCTCCAGGATCCACCTGCGGGAGTGCAGAGAGACTGCGGCCTCGATGAAGGGTGATGAAGGGCAGGGAGTGGGGATCTCCAGCAGGCATCGGCCAGGAGCAGATCTAATGAAAGATCAAATAGGATAAACTCAGAGAGGGAGACAAACCATGAGAGACTCTTAACTCTAGGGAACGGCCTGAGGGTCGCTGGAGGGCGAGGGTGGGAGGTTGGGGTGTAACTAGGCGATGGGGACTGGGGAGAGCACGTGATGAGATGGCTCAGGGTGCTATGCGCTACCGATGGTCGCTATTTTCCGCCCTGGAATTAATAATATACTATATGTTGACTAACTTGAATTTAGATAAAACCAAATAATAATAGTGTTAATAATGATGATGATAATAATAGTAATGATAATAGATCTGTTTGTCCACTGTGGATGTGAGGCATCCCAGGTTATTGGGCTCTGGAAGAGCCAACCAGCAGCTCAGGCCAGGGCAGGGGTGGGGTGCAGAGGAGCCTTCAGAGAATCTCGGGACACCCCCTCTCCGTCCCTGCTGGCCTGATAGTCCCGCCCCCGCAGAAGCAGCTGGCGCAGCGGCCAGGCCCTTGGCGACGAGTCCGGGACCTCGGGAGCCATGACCGCATGGTGTGCAGAAGCTGCGCCTCCTGCCTCTGCTGCTCAAGGACGCCCGGGGGCCTCGACCCTCCTGCACCGTCACCACGTATGTCACCTGTGGCTCCCGAGGTTTTTTCCAAAGACGCTCCAGCCGGGAGGAGAGGGACAGACGGCTTGGCCTGCCATTAAGCGACTTGAGACGTGTCTGGTCTGACAGTGATTGCAAACCTTGAGGCAACCTGGTGGATGCAAGGTTACTCGTGGCGGCAGTTCCACCTCCGTGGACAGGACTCAAGGACACGACTGGCGTAGGGAAATGGTCATGGTTCCTCCTGCTGCCGTCGTGGTGAAGGAGGATAGCGCCGCCACCTTGGAGCAGCTCGGAATAGAAGTTGTTACTGCTCATTCCAGTCTTTAAGATAATTCTGCTTTTTCTATTTTTATTTATTTTTAAAGGTTTTATTGATTTATTCCTGAGAGACACAGAGACACACACAGAGAGAGAGGCAGAGACACAGGCAGAGGGAGACGCAGGCTCCACGCAGGGAGCCCGACGCGGGACTCGATCCCGGGACCCCAGGGTCACACCCTGGGCCAAAGGCAGACGCCCAACTGCTGAGCCACCCAGGTGCCCCTAATATAATTTTCCTAATCAATTAGCAGGTGTTTATACGTGTTTCCTATAATAATATCAGAACTAGGAGTTATTGAGCCTCCAGTGCCTGCCGGGACCGCTCTAAGCTCTTCACGTGCAACTTTGGGCAACTTCACAGATGATGAGACCGATGTTCAGAGAGGTACCCCGGCCGCTGAGCCAGTGCTCCAACCCACCGCAGCCTGCTGCCTTTCTAGTATCTTCTCTGCATGCCCAGCAATTCGTGGGATGCTGTGGAGACAAATGCATCATCGGGCATTTTCCAAATAGTATTTATCCGACTTGGGAAGCTTGTAGCATTAGCAAGGCTGAGTTTTTCCCTTGTGTCCTTTCCTGCTGCCTCTGATTTCCCCCATTGGCTCCAGCTGTCGCCGTCTCTTGCAACAGCCCCCATTGCTCCTTGGAACTCCCTACCTTTCCCCAACCCATCTCTCCCTGGGTTCCACCCTTACATGTGGGAGAGGGAGAGAGAGCGAGCGAGCGCCTCCGATCTCAGCCGGTGGGGGTGTCGTGGCCTGAAGGGAAAGGGTGGGGAAGGCCCAGGATGGGATGGCCCCGATGGCCCCGTTGGGTTGGCCTCAGGAGGGAGCACCCTTCCAGGTTTGGGCTGTGCTGTGCTCGGGAAACGAGGTAAATGGGGGAGGCAGGGGGACATCCGCCCTGTCTGGTGCCCTCACGGGGCACAGATTCCCTGCCTGGAGCACGGCCCTTGGTTGGACGTAAGGACACGGGTGGGGAAGGTGCAGGCCGTGCCTACAGCAATCCAGAGGGAGCGCGTGCAAAGCGGGCGTGCGTGTGTGTGCGTGTGGGGTGCTGCCCACGTCCTGCTCTAACCCGGAGCACCTGCACTGAGCTGTCGCTCCAAGCCAGTGGCATTGGCTCCGGGACGGGCTTCCCGTGTTTTCGATTTGGGGCAGCGATCACCTCGGTGCAGGGGGCCCACCCCTCAGCAGCGCGCCCGTCCACCTGCCGCCGCGGGAATACGGAGCCGGGCGGCTCTGGCTCTAGGGGCCTCTGTGCTGTGCTCCAAGTGGCGAGAGGGGCAGGGGACCCGTGCGACGGAGTTGGGGGCTTCCAGGCGTTTCCTCCTCCAACTCCAGGATCCGCAGGTGAAGGGTGGAAGGGACGGGCAGATGGCAGACAGAATCCGACGGAGAGTCTGGGAACCCCAAGTGTCCCCTCCTGACTGTCCACGGTGCCGCGTCCCTCAGGTCCTGCTGGCAGGGGGACGAAGCTGGTTCCCCGGTTGCCTCGATGCGGGCAGGGCCCTGCGGACTCCAGGTGGGACAGGCTCCTAGAGACGGGGCCCGGCCGTTCCTGGAAGGCGCCGCGTCCCCATCTGGTTCACCTCTGGGCTCCGCAGCTGCTACAGAACCTGCCTGCACCGTGTTATGGCCTCCGAGGCCCGCGCCTTCCGGTCCCGTCCACTCCCCAGTGCTCCGGACGCTGCGCTCTCAGTGGCCTCCCTGTCCCCGTGACGTGACCGGCCCGTTCCTACCTTGCACCCTCTGTAGCCTAGGCTTGGGACTCTTCCCCCAGATGTGTACACAGCCAGCCTCCTGTCGTCGTCGGGGTCCCAGCTGCAGCGTCCTTACCTTCCCGGCAGTCCCAGCCGGGGACCCCCTTCCTCCTTGCCCCAACGGCCTGGCCGCTCCCTATCCCGGGACTCTGTCCCGCTCTCTTGCCGCACCTGCCGTCCTGCCCTGTTCTATCGGAGGTTTATTCCGTCTCTCCCTCCGGACTACGCGCCTGATGCAAGCAGGGACGTGGCTCTCGCTCGCCGTTCCTTTCCCGGGGCCCACGTCGGGCTCAGGCTGCGTGGAAGGTACGTGCTTGAGAAGCGTTTGCCAAATCAACCGATGAGTGAATCATGAAATGAGAGAGCCAGCCAGCTGAACGGGAGGCGCTGCGGTGCAAACCAGTGGAGCCTGGGGGAGGGCAGCACTTGGTTTGGGGCCCTTGCACCCGACACGGGGGCCACGGTCCTGCAATAGCCCCCTGACCTCCTTGAGCCTCAGTTTTCTCATCATTAAAATGGGGACACCACCACCTTCCCCCCGTGCCTCCCCGCACTGAGGTGAAGAGGGTGCGCAGCTCCTCCAAGGCCTGAAGCCCGCTCCTGCCGCTGTGCTCAGCGGGGCCTGGGTCTCCAGCTGGAACGCAGGGCAGCCGCACGGCGTGGTCGCCTCCCTGGCGTTTTCCATCAGGTGGCCGCTGTTCCCCGAGCCCTATTAGATGCCCCGAGCTCCTGGGGCTGAGGTCTGTACAGGGGCAGGCAGGGCCTGGCCCCTGATTTAATTGGAGTGCAGTTAGCAAGCCGTGGTGGCTGGCCCTTGATTAGTGGAAAGTCTAATGAGCTGAAATGGAGCAAAGCTGAAAAAAAAAATCCATTAACCGTAATCATATTCACACTTCTATTGTCAGCCGCGCCGGTTGTTGGTTTAGGACCGGCTGCCTTTAATTCACCATAGTCGTTATTTCTGTCGGGGAGAGAGAAAGAACCTGAATGTCATAAGAATGTATGTGCAACGATTGCCGTGGAAGGGGACCCGTGGCCACGCTTGGCAGACGCTTTTCAGAACAAGCGATTCTCAGCATGTTAGAATTTCTACTAATTCTTTTTTTTTCTCATTAATAAAATAAGATACGGATGTTTTTATTTTATTTATTTATTTTATTTATTTATTTATTTATTTATTTATTTATTTATTTAAAAATTTATTTTTTATTGGTGTTCAATTTGCCAACATATGAATTTCTACTAATTCTCTTTTTTTCTCATTAATAAAACAAGATATGGATGTTTTTATTTTATTTATTTTTAAAAAAATTTATTTATTTTTTTATTGGTGTTTAATTTGCCAACATATGAATTTCTACTAATTCTCTTTTTTTTCTCATTAATAAAACAAGGTACGGATGTTTTTATTTCATTTATTTATTTATCTATTTTAAAAAAATTATTTTTTATTGGTGTTCAATTTGCCAACATATGAATTTCTACTAATTCTAAGAAAGAAGCAGCCCTTACTCTAGAGCAGTAAAGAAGACCCGGGAACTATGGTCGCCAAGACCCTTTGTTTTTTGTTTTGTTCTTTTTTGACCCTTCGTTTTTGGTCTAAGTGTTCCTCAAACACACCAGGAGCCTGAATCCTTTGGGAGCTGGGACTTGAACAGTTCAGAGGCGGGCAGAACAGGGCTCAGGCTTTCCGGCTGGGACGCATATGGCGTCTTCTGGGCGCGGGCAGGAGCCCAGGCTGCCTCGAGGAGGGTTTGCACCGAGCAGGAGCAGGTCTCCAGGAGCCGACGGCAGAGGCTCTGAGTGCCAAGGTGAGGAGCGTTGTGGTAGATTATATTTTTCAAAGTTTGCCACCGCTGCAGCATGTCCTTCTGGCATGCTCCCTTAAAATGTGACTTTGATACGCATCCCGTGGGGCGGTGGGGTCCACATCCCCTCCCTCCGAGCCTGGACAAGGCTTTGCCGCTGCCTCGACGCCTGGAGTATGCGGGATGGGAGGTCATGTGCATTCTGAGGCTAGCTCGTAAGATTCCATGCATTTCCATTTTTCTTTCTTGGGATACTTCCTCTTAGGGCCCAGTCACCATGCTCTGAAGAGGCCCAAAGTATCCCGAGGTGAGGGACCACACAAAGGAGCCCTTTTAAAAAAAATTTTACTTATTATTTACTTTTTTTTTTACACGAAGGAGCCATTTACAGGTGTTCCAGCAATCACCCAACGGAAGGCCCCACTGCTGGCCAGCCTCAGCCGTGACGTCCAGGTGAAGACTCCCCTGGATCCTCTGGTCGCCCGCTGCCGAGTCACCCCGTCTTCACGTCTTCCCAGGTCAGTCCCCAGAGATCATCCCCAGCAATCATCTTTGTTCTTCCAGCCATGATGTTAAGAGTTTTCTTGAATAAACGTGAGGCTGACCTCCCTCTCTACAGATGACGAGATCAGGGACTCAGCGAGACTGGTTGGTCCAAGGCCTGAGACAAGTAAGCGGTGCTTCCTGCACCTCTGTCCCCCGCGCAGCACCCTCTAATCCCCCCTCGTATTTGTCTCGGCCCTGCCCCTGCCCTTCCCTGATAGCCGAGGAACCTGCTGGGGTCTCGATGTCTTGTTCAAAGTCTCTGGAGCAAGTAAGGGACGCTCAGTGATGGAGAACTCTTCTGCTGCCACCACCCTCCCAGGCGCCCTGGGGGCTCCAGGGACCTGGGCCGTCTGGCTGAGCACCAACTAGCCTGGCGTCCTAGGTCCCACACGCCCCAGCCCTGTCACAGCCCATCCACACGACAAGCACGGAGCCTCGCCATTCTTGAAGGCCCATCCCTCTGGCCACCTCCGCCTGGTGTCCCCACCACTAATACCTGCTCTCCTCTTGGGCTCAGATACACTCTGTTCATGACTCTACCCTAGTACGTTATACGAAGGTATTGGCACCGCTGTCCGTGGGGCCTCAGCCGGGCTGTGGCTAGGACACCGGCACGTCCCTCTTCATGTAGTTTCCCCACTTTAGCAATTTCAAATAAGTACATAATTCTATAATCTGAGCCAGAAATGTGCCTATAGTTTCCACCAATTGGTGGGAGGAAGCGTGTGTGCCCGAGGGGAGGGAAGCAGGGGGGGTGTGCGTGTGCGTGGGAGCGAGGAGGGCTCGGGGAGAGTAACTGGATGACCTTTAATTTCCCTCCCAGCCCCGTGATGCTGGATTTTCTTCTGGAATGCTTCGTGGGACCCACCCGGGTAGCAGGCTTCCTGCCAATACATCTGCACAGAGAGGTGACCATCGGGGCCAGGGCAGCCGGGAACGGCGCTGTTAGGATCTCCAGCTGCGTGAGGTCCAGGCTGTGTAGGCCCGGCCGTGGCCAGGGGAGCCAGGTGGGCCCAGAGCGGCCTTCAGAGGCTAAGCATACCTGCGCCGGACGTCCGAAGGCGGGGCCGACCCCAGCGTGGCCACTCCCGGAGCCCCGCCTGTGCTGTTGTTGGTCCGGGCTGCAGCCGGGCACAAACGACCGGAGTGGTGGAGTCACCCCCACCACCTTCTAGGAGTTCGCATATCACTTGGGAGCTTGTGTAACCTCTCTTGGCTCTATCTTCCTCGTCCGTAAGATTGACCAAATGTGAAAACCTGCAGCACACGGGCGCAGGACCCCCCATGCATCCCGGCTGAGACCAGATGCCCCCCGTCCCCTGCAGACGCGGGCTCCGTGCCTCCCCTTGTCCGTGCAGCCCAGCAGACCTTCCCGCCTCGGGAGCTCAGGAGCTCTTGGGGTCTTCACCACGCCCGGCTGGCAACACCGAAAGGACTAAAAACAAGTGAGCTTCCAGAATGAAGGGATTCAGAAGAAGAAGAAGAAGAAGAAAAAAAGATTCAAATGCAGAGCGTGATGGAGAGTTTGCAATGAAGGGAAAACATTTCTTACGAAATGTTTCTCTTCCGAGAAAGGGAGAGGAATGAACAAGGATTCGATTCCGTTCTAAACTCTCCTTTCTTTTTTTCTCCAGAAGCCCCAGTCTCTTGCAGCTCCTTCTGGGGTAGCTTGTCCCTGGCTCCCGGATGGGCGCTGGTCAGAGGGAGGTCTGGCAGTCACATCGGAAGGGCCACAGGTTGGGGTCCCCGTGCCGGAGACTCGCTCACCGGGGCTAAGTTGCCGTCGCTCGGGGCGGCAGGGCTCTTAGCCTCTGTGCCGTGGGGCGCAGCTGCGGGGGTCCCCCCGGACCCGGTCCCCTACCACTGCCCCGGGCCCTGCATCTCCTCAACACCTTTCTCCAGAACGCCGCCTTTTATGCAAATCAAACCCAAAATGTTTCTGTTTTCGTTCTGGTAGTGAGGCGTCTGGGCAGGTTAGGCCTGGCCTGGGGGACGCTGAGGCCGGGGCAACGTCGGCGGCTCAGGGTGGCGGCCTGTGGGCCCGGGGTCCACACCGCGTGCAGCAGCCCTTGCTCATGGGCTCGCACTTGCCATGACCCCCCGGGAAGGGCAAGGGCCCCGGGCACAGTTGCACCGTCGGTGGCTGCGCGGAGCATGGCCTGCAGCCGAGGGGCCGGCCTGCGCTGTCCCGGGCCTGCGGAGGGTCAGCTACGTGACAGGACAAATCACTTCGATGTTTGTGCTTCAGCTTCTGACTCCAGGAAAGAGGGGGCGAGAGCAATAGCTCGAGAGGCTTGAAACAGTGACCTGACTTCTGGGCCCTCACCCTGTAAAAGTAATCCAAAATGCACAAAACAGCCTTATGCTCAAAAATGTTCGTGGCCTCATCATGTGGCTATGACATATCGTGCTTGAGAAGATATTTTAATAACATGGGGAAATGCTTATAGTATGGTGCATAAAAACAGAAAGCAGTACCATAAAACAGCATTTCAAAATCACGAGCATGATATCAACTGTGGAAAAAAGTGGTCAAAAAAGAAGCAAAGAAATTAAGGTGACTGGGGTTGCTCAGGTGGTGGGCTTATGGATAATTTCTCGTTTATTCTTTCCTGCGCTTCCCAAGATGATCACAATCTATATATTTGTGACTTTTGTGAACAGGAAAAGAAATCCTTAAATCTTTAAGCGTCAGAAATGAAACATTTAAAACCTAGCCTGCTTTATAGTCTTTTTTTTTTTTTAAGATTTTATTTATTTATTCATGAGAGACGCAGACAGAGAGAGAGAGGCAGAGACTCAGGCAGAGGGAGAAGCAGGCTCCATGCAGGGAGCCCAATGTGGGACTCGAACCCAGCACCCGGGGTCACGCCCTGGGCTGAAGGTGGTGCTAAACCGCCGAGCCCCCCGGGGATCTCCTGCTTTGTAGTCTTCTAGGCATTTCCTTCAACATCTATTAGCAGATCTTGTAACAGCTCCATGCATCAGGTATGGACTTGACTCGACTTAGAGCTTAGGATGCTGGGGCAAAGGAGGTGGAGGGACTGTTCCGGAGCGGCAGGGCCACAGGGGACTGAACTCCTGGCTTCAGTGACCATGCTCCTGCCATCCATGTGCCCTGCCACTCGGAGCCACGGTGGCAAGACCAACCTGGGGTGGGGTGGGGTGAACTGGTAGGCACCCGGATGCCTGTGCCTTGGTGGCACCGAGCGCTGCCACTGCAGGCGGAGAGGGAGGGAGGCTGGGGTTCTCGGCCCTGTTTCCCTCCAGCTAAGGCGGAGGAAGGGCAGACCCAGGGAGCACCCCAGACGGGCTGCCTGGTGCCTGGATGACAACGGCTGGGGTCACGAGAAGAGGCCGGGGTCCGTGAGCTCACAGGGGTGCAGGAGCTGAGCGGCGAGGGGGACAGGGGGGAAGGGAAGAGGATCACAGGCCCCGACACAGCTAGCAGTCTCCATGTTACGCAGTGGCTCACTGAGAGGGGTGGTACTGTTTTCTTTCTTTTTCTATTTTATTTTATTTTATTTTGTTTTATTATTTATTTATTTTTATTTATTTTATTTATTTATATTTATTTATTTTAATTAATTTATTTTTATTTATTTTATTTATCTATATTTATTTATTTATTATTTTATTTTATTTTATTTATTTATTTTATTTTATTTATTTTCTTTGTGTGTGTGGCACTATTTTCTATTTTTGCAAGTTGCTTTAATGTTTAGCTGAAGAGTCGAAGCCGGAGTCTCATAGCCGCTCCTGCACCCAACCTGTTGCGCTATGCTGCTTGGTTGACAAGTACGGGGAAAATCTGGACTCACCCATAGATGTGGCAGAAAAAAGGAAGGAGTCCTTTAATAGGTTTCTTAGATAATGCTGGGTGTTCTTTTATCATACGACATCTCAACTCAAGGAGTGGTGGTTTCTTAAAGTCTCCTTATAATGCGGGATCTGAAACCAGATAAATGAACTTTGTGTATTTTTTTAAAGAATTTTTTTTTAAGGACCTTATTTATTTATTCATGACAGACACAGAGAGAAAGGGAGAGGCAGAGACACAGGCAGAGGGAGAAGCAGGCTCCATGCAGGGAACCCAATGTGGGACTCGATACCGGGACTCCAGGATCACGCCCTGGGCCAGAGGCAGGCGCTAAACCGCTGAACCATCCAGGGATCCCCAACTTTATGTATTTTTGTTTAAAGATTTATTTATTCATTTTAGAGAGAGAAAGAGAGAGCGCGCACGAGCAGGAGGGGCAGAGGGAGAGGGAGACAGGACCTCAAGGGAGCTTGGAGCCCAACGCGGGGCTTGATCCCAGGACCCTGAGATCATGACCCGAGACAAAACCAAGTCAGACGCTCAACCGCCCGGGCCCCCCAAACACCTTGCACTTTTTGCATTCTTACATTAAAATCGATCCCTTTATCCTGCGCTGTGAATGCATCTTTTCCTAACACCGTACCTCCGTCATTTGAAACATACTGGTTGGTGGAGTTATGTGCGTTCTTTAAATAGCAACATATCCCCTTACCCAATATTTGAAAATCCTGCTTGTTGGCGTCGCCACTGGAATATCTTGGCCAAGCCATCAAATACTGGAAAGCTGCCTCTCTCTCCCTCTCTCTCTGTGTCTCTCATGAATAAATAAAATCTTTTTTTTAAATTTTTTTTTAATTTTTATTTATTTATGATAGTCACACAGAGAGAGAGAGAAGCAGAGACATAGGCAGAGGGAGAATCAGGCTCCATGCACCGGAGCCCAACGTGGGATTCAATCCCGGGTCTCCAGGATCGTGCCCTGGGCCAAAGGCAGGCGCCAAACCACTGCGCCACCCAGGGATCCCAATAAATAAAATCTTTAAAAAATAATAAAATCTTGGGATCCCTGGGTGGCTCAGCGGTTTAGCGTCTGCCTTAGGCCCAGGGCGTGATCCTAGAGCTCTGGGATCGAGTCCCACATCAGAATCCCTGCAAGAAGCCTGCTTCTGCCTTTGCCTGTGTCTCTGCCTCTCTCTCTCATGAGTAAATTAAAAAAAAAAAAAATCTTAAAAAATAAAAAATAATAAAATCTTAAAAAAAAAAGAAACAAATGAGTTTCAATGTGTATGAAGGCAGTCAGGACCGTGTCTGGCTCATAAAGAGACACAGACCTCTGCACGACCCTTGCCACTCACAGAAGCATCCTGTGTAAGGTTTGGACTGGGCCCCAGATGGTCCCATTTTACAGATGGAGACCCTGAGGTCCTGAGAGGAAAAGCCATTTGCCTACAGTCGCCCAGCCTGGGCCACAAGCTCAGTCTTTTGATTTCAGCTGCAAGTGCTTCTCCGTGGTTTCCCGTTCCTGGTCTGGTCACGGTTTGAGTCCGTCCCTGGCCGCGAAGCCAGCGGGGCTGCCGCTGCACATAACCCAAACTTTGGCAGACGCATGAGACATTCGCCACGGAGCAGCCCGAGGGCTGCCTCTTCACTCCACGATCAAGGCTCTGCTTTCTGTCGGGAAAGCACAGTTTCAGTTCTGTCCTGGGACACCTCCGAGGGCCCTGCTGTCCCAGCCGTCCAGGCCCTCGGGATCCGGCCCGGTGCTGGTTCCAGCCCGTCGCTGACTGAGCCGTCTGCTGCGGCCCCGCTCGGGGGTGGCCTCCTCCGCGTTGCTCGGGCTTCCCTGACCCCCCGATGCCCCTCTCCTGGCCGCACAGGCTTTCCGGCCCCGAGTTACTCGACGGCTTCGTTCCTCAGGCTCCGTGCACGCCCCCAGCCGCCTCTCGCTGCCCTCTGCACAAACCGCGAGCTTCCCCAAGGCGCTGTGCCCGCTCGCCGGCTCCCTCGGCCTAGCCTGGGCTGCTCTCCCTTCCAGGCCTGCACACACGCCGCCCAGCCCTCCGCCCCGAACGTCACCTTCTCTCTCAAGACTTCTTAGTCGACCGGTGCGAAGCCTCGAAACATTTGCGGCGTCTCTCCTGTCTCACCTACTGGGTTCTGCATGGTTTTACAACTATCGGGTCCCCTGTCCCTGGTCTCCACTGACCTGTGGTTGCAGGGCGGGGACTTTATCTTTTCCAACTTGGTAAAATCGCCGCTGTCCAAAAAGTCTTTGTTGACTGGATACTTTCTGCGCTGTTACTGCGAGGGGCTCTCTGAATGATCGAGGTCAATATGAGTACATAACGCTGATTTTTAGCGTCTGTTATAAAGGCTAGTTCAGCCTCCGACTGCCTGTCCACAAACTGGTGACTTAGCTCTGGCAGCTCCCCTCCCCTGGAATAATTTCCTTCTGCAACTTAAGGTGGATTGTTAGAGAATGCAGCCCGGGGAGCGAGACCCAGGAACGCTGAGGAGTCTCTCACACTTGCAATTGGGCTGAAGAAGGCTCCCCCTCAGAGGCAGGGGGTGAGGGGCCGGAGGTGGAGGACAGTACACAGTCGCCCCCGAACTGGCCTAAGTTGTTGCAGATACTAAAGAAGCTGATTCTCTAAAAATAGCGACTGTTTTTGTAAGTGGGCAGGCATCCCCTCCCATCCAGCCCTTCAGGCTTCCTGGGCTCTGTGACCCTGGAATCAGCAGCCAACTGGCCATGGATGCTTGTGACGCTGTCTGCAAGCGATGCTGTTGATTCTCACGGTTTGCACCGTGAGATGGACGACCAATCTGTAATCACCCCGTCCTTTCACGATCCTGAGCAGACTCCTGCCGTCCCCACCCCAAGGGGTACATAGGACTGGATCATTAGGACTCTTGGGGCTCACCCTGGGCTGGACCTTGTAGGGGATGCCAGGACATGATTCTCAGGCTCTCAGAGCAGACAGTGTCAGAAAGGCAGACTGCAGGAGGAGGAAGCAACGTAGGGGGCACCTGGCCCGACCCTTTCCTTCATAGACTGGTGTCTGGCTGGAGCAAGATGAGCAACATACAGAGAACTTTGCAGACTCGTGCATGAGCAGAGGACAGGGGGAGGGAGAGTCACTGTTAGTCTGGGAAATAGGACTGCAGGGGGTAGGCCCCTGGATCCAGAGCCTTTGCCCTTTTGGCCTAGGAGGGCCCTGGCACATAGCTATGCAGCATGTGTCCCGCACAGAGCCACGAGCTGAGTAGGGCAAGCAGGAGCTGAAGTCCAGCCCACGCTCCATTAACTAAGGCCTGCTCCATGGCGTGGAGCCGGATCTCTCCCTCCATGGGAAGGGCCATCCTTTTTTTTTCTTTTAGGGCCATCTTTTCTATCATGTGTAAGTGCATCTCCTGGCTGGCGGGCCTAGTGCCAATGAGGCTGCAGCTACCCCAGGCATGCCTTTCTAACTGCTCCTGTCACAGGGGCCTGGTTTCCTGATTCACGCAAAGGTGTGCTTGAGGACAGGGATGCCCCAGCTGACCTTCCCCTATCTCTTGGACCACCTCTCCCCCTTCTATAGATCCTCCATTAGGCCCACACTTATTATCAGATATGTAGCAGTCACTCCTTTTTCTCAGTCTCAGTCTAGTCTGAGTCTAGCACATTCTCCAACCGTGTGCAGGGCACATCCCTATAAGTACTGCACTGCCCTATAAGCCGTTGGGCCTGTTAACCTTTGTTTCCCAGCTCTTAGCAGCAGCCTTAAGTGCATGAATGAATGAAGGAGACCGTTGGTTAGTTGCCATCCCACCTCTGTACTCTCCCCCTGGTAGGATCTCACCCACGCTCCCATTCTCCTTTCTCCATGCCATCCTCTCACCCATTATTGAAGATGTCCTCCTTTTTACTACTCACCTTAAGGTCTGCCCTTTTGTGAGCCTTCCCCAAAGGACCAAGGCCACAGATGTCCCCTCCTGGTCTCTGGCACTACAAAGGTGTGATGGAAATACTGGGAACAGCCAAGAGTCCCGAGGCCCTAATGTGTGTCAGACTCTGTGGGAAGGATTCTATTTAGTTCTCCCAACACTAAGCTGCTGGTTCTCCAGCACCACGTGACAAATTACCACAATGCAGCTTAAAAGAATACACATGTATCATCGTATCATCTCACAGTTTCCGTGGGTTGGGAGTCGTCGGGCTCAGCTCTGCTGGGCCTTCTGTTCAAGGTCTTGCAAGGCTGCACTTGGAGTGTCAGCTGGGCCGTGTGCTCATCTGGAGGCTCGACTGGGGAAGAATCCACTTCCAAGCTCACTCTGGTTGGTGGAATTCATTTCCTTGTAGTTAGCGGGGCTGGTGTCCCTGGCTTCCTGCTCTCGGCGGCTGGGAGGCTTCCTCAGCTCCCCGAGGCTGGCATGGCTTCTGTCCGTAGTCCAGGCTGCCTCTCGGGGGAGGAACTTCTGTCAGTTGGCTCCATGTCCTCTCCCTGAGGCGAGCCTCTCTGGGTTAATTGATGTCGATTTGTTGCTAGGCGAGCCCTTCGACATGGGGACTCGGACGGGCTGTGGGTTGCTTTGTCGTGCTGCCACTCATGCAACCGTGCATCCCCCGTGCCTGACGGGTCCGTGCTGGTCACTGTTGTTGATGACGCTGTGACGGTTGCAGAGGAGGGAGGCCCTTCAGCCAAGGAAAGGGAGGGAAGCCCAGCCCCGGGGACAGGGCTCTGCAGGGCAGAAAGGAGGAGGGGGTGAGGGTGGGGTAGGGGCACAGGAAGCATAGACGCTCTCTGGCTCCTTTTAAAAGAATTAAAAAATATTTATTTATTTGATAGAGTGGGGGAGAGAGAACAAGTGGGGGGGAGGCAGCAGCAGAGGGAGAGGGAGAAGCAGGCTCCCTGCTTGATGTGGGGCTCAATCCGGAACCCCAGGGTCATGACCTGAGCTGAAGGCAGACGCTTAACCCACTGAGCCACCCGGGCGCCCCTGCCCTTCAGCTTCTTTAGGGACCACGGTGACAAAAGCCTTCCCTCCCCTCCTGGGGCAGAGTGAGCATCATGGCCACCCTGAAGCCATCTGCCAGTGTGCCTGCTGTCCTCTCATTCCTCCCTTTCACCCCAAGACGACGGTGTATCATCTGATTCCTCTTTTCCTCCTGGATTGGGCCCGTGAGGCTTTTCTTACCCAGGTTCTGCTGACGAGGGGTCTTTTCCTCTCACGCATTCAAATCCTGTGGAGGTTTTGGTCTCTGAGATCATCTTTCCATTTTCTGCTCCTGTTATAATTCTTTTCTTTCTGGTTTGAAGCTCCCATTGTGGAAGTTTACGTTCTTTGTCTGGCTAATTGTATCTTCTTCCATCACTTGGCAACCAGATTTCATCATGCGATGATCCTTCCCCCAAGATTTTCCGATAGGCAGAAAACCCTAGTTTAAAATAACAACCCTTCTCGTCCTAATTTAATCATGACCCACTCAGTGCACGATTTATTTTCATGAGCTGTGAGCTCAATTTTATTTACTTTGCCAGTCCAGCAACCAGAAGGGCAGGACCATAATCCCGGCTTCTTAGAATGAATGAGAAATACTCAGGCCTTGTGAAACCGTTTCCTACCTGCTGCAGGGTTGGACGCAGAGTTAGCATTACTCAATTACCGCTTGTGGTAGCTGTCCTAGTCCTCATTTTCTCCAAAGTTACATCATGTCACTTTTATTTTCTTAAAGATATTTATTTATTTATTTATTTATTTATTTATTTATTTATTTATTTATTTATGGGAGAGAGAGAGCATGTGCAAGAGAACACAGGCGACGGGGAGGGGTAGAGGGAGAGGGAGAAGCTGACTCCTCACCAAGCAGGGACCCCGATGCAGGGCTTGATCCCTGGACCCCAGGATCATGACCTGAGCCGAAGATAGACCGACTGAACCACTCGGGCAACCCCATCAGGTCACTTTTCTCCTTGATTTGAACAAATGAAGAAGCACCTGCCCAAACTTGAAGTGCAGGGATCACTTTCGATCTGTCCTGTCCCTGTCCTGCACGTCATGCCCATTCTGGCTTTAAAATATCTCCCTGGGGGGATCCCTGGGTGGCTCAGCGGTTTGGCACCTGCCTTTGGCCCAGGGTGCGATCCTGGAGTCCCGGGATCGAGTCCCACATCGGGCTCCCTGCATGGAGCCTGCTTCTCCCTCTGCCTGTGTCTGCGTCTCTCTCTCTCTATGTCTATCATGAATAAATAAATAGATAAATAAATCTTTAAAAAATTAATTAATTTTTAAAAATATCACCCTGGCCTACTCATACCCAGACGCCTCCCTTGTCTTCTTTGCTCCGAACCACTGCAACCATCTCCCTGTTCTCACTCCCTCTGCTCTGGCCTCTTCCAGCTTGTTCCTCACAGAGCAGCCAGATGCTGAAAAGCCTGAAGCCCGTGACACCTCTACCCTGAGTAACACACACGGGTGACTTTCCAGTGTCATCAGAACGTGACCCAGGCCGTGTTCTGCTGTCTACGAGGCCCTGTACCACCTGCCTCCTCCTCCTTCTCTCTTCCATCTCCCGTCCCTCCTTCCTCCATGCTCGTGGCACACTGTCCTTTCCCTTTGGTTCCTCCCAACGCCAAGTTCTTCTCTGCTGTAGGTCACTGCCGATGCTGTTCCCTCTGCCTGCATGGCCTTCCCCAAGCTCTTCCCAGGATTGAATCCTTCTCACCTTTTATTTTTTATTTTATTTATTTATTTATTTATTTTCTTCTCACCTTTTAGGTATCAGCTTGAATGTGACTTTCCCCAAGAGGACACCCAAGCCAAAGTGGACCTTTCCGGTTACTCCATCTTGCATCTGTTGAGTTTATTTATTTATTTATTTTTATTTTTTTGTTGTTGTTGTGTTGAGTTTATTTTTATAGCATTTGCTGTTTTAGTCACCTGGAGTTTCTCCTTCCCTCTTCAGACTAAGAAGTTCCACGAGAACAACGACCATACAGGTTTGGCTGTAGGGCCAGAGCCCTCATCTCGGTAGAGGACACACGGCAGACGTTAAAGTTCATTAAATAGACTTTTAACAAAGGATGATGAATTCGTGAATGCAGGCAGCTTCCTTGAATCATTCCCGCCTGTGCCCTTTCAACCAAAATGAAGTGCATCTTAAATACTGTACAGACTCCCTCCTTCCCTAACTTCATTTCCTCCATTCATACTTATTTGTTGGGAACTTTTCATGAGTCCACATTGTTTTCCCACCAGAGTATCTTTATCTGAAGGTTATCATCTCACACACTCTTCTATTCAGAACTCAACTAACAAGCCAGAAAGAAGCAAAAAAAAAAAAAAAAAATCCTCTGCAACAAACTCCCAGTTGTGATATTCCGGCTCTTTGGGTTCCCATTCAGATCAGTTTTTAGTATTTTCCTATATTTCTAATAGGCGGGAAGATCTGTTCTCCAAACCTGTCGCTAATTAGATGTTACTTCTTTTGTTGGTCAGAGAGGGTGCTGCGGAACTCCATTAAGTGACGGCTACCTTTTCTAACAGATCTCAAGAAAGGAATTTAAATCAAGCCTCAAATAGACATAGAAGTCTTATTTTTATTTTTATTTATTTTTATTTTTTCAAGATTTTATTTATTCATTCATGAGAGACACAGAGAGAGAGAGAGAAAGGCAGAGACACAGGCAGAGAGAGAAGCAGGCTCCATGCAGGGAGCCTGACGTGGGACTCGATCCCGGGTCTCCAGGGTCACGTCCTGGGCTGAAGGCAGGCGCTGAACTGCTGAGCCACCAGGCTGCCCAGAAGTCTTATTTTTAATGCATTCATTAATCATAGAGCGTCAGCCCTGTGAGCACCCATGGGCGCCCCTGCACACACGCACGCGCACATGCACACCCCCTGCTTCCTATAGCTCGCTCCCTCGCAGCCACCGTCCGACCCAACGTGCCTCCTTCCAGGGAAGGCTGCAGTACACTTTCCTTGCTGTCTTGCTAGGACCCTGACAGATGCCCAAAGGGGTCCATTTCTGGGGATCTTCTTTACAGGATCCAGAAACTCAGGGGGCCTGGGATTCCTTTAGCTCTTCTTGGATGGGTTGCCCCCAGAAGCTCAGAAGAGACCCCAGTAGCCTGCAGATGACCCCCTTCAGCACCAAGAGACTCTGTCCCGTGTGCTTCATCCCGCCAGGACTCACACCTGCATTCGCCCCTCCAAGGACCCTTGCACAGGAGGCCAAAGATCAGTATTTGACCTTACAGAACTTATAAGACGGAGGATTTGCTCTATTAGGTGATTCCTCCTTATTCACGCCTCCACGTGTAGTGCCCTTAGGTGCCAGGCAAGTCATACGCTGGGAGTAGACATCAGCGGGCTGGTCGGTCGCAGCCCTCCGAGTCCCGCTACCGAGTTGTGGCCAAGCCTTGCCCTTTCCGCCGTACGCGGCCTACAGGTGGGTGCCCTTAGGGATCCTTAACTCCGGCTCTGTCATGCTCTTATCCTGTTTACAGTGTGTTCACCTATCTCAAAAACACCCGGCCCTGATGTGTAGATATCTTGCTACATTATTTGTTTTTTTTCTGGCTCAACTGGAACTGCCTGCCGGGCTCCTCCTTTCTGCACCCCACATCTAAGGGACTCAGCCTGAGGCTTGTCCTCCAGGACACTATAGGGGTTTTTCAGGACGGGAGGCAGAGCACTGCTGTGACTCATTCTTTAGGAGTTGTCCTACAAATGTACGTATTCTTGAGGGGAAATCTATCTCTATGTACGCCATATATGTGTAAGATACACACATAGCATTTGCACGCCTGCCCGGCCCTCCGTGTATGCACCTGGAACTCTCCTCCGTCTGTTGCAGCCTCATTACTAGTTTTCTCCACGAAAGATTCCCAGTGGGCGCTCTGGGGGCCGAACTGATGAGGCAGGTATGCAAAACCCTGAGGGGGAGGGACAGGCCGTGAGAGGTGGCCGGAGCCCCGTCAGCCAGGCGGCTTACACATTCTCCGTGCCAGGTTTCTCGGTGAACCAGTAAGTCTATCTTACTAATTAAAGGATTTTACATTTCACGGGCAAGAAATTATGGGGCTTCTCTCATCAACAGGCCCTTCCAGCAATTCACGGAGGCACTTTGACTCTTCCTCTTAACATCTGATTGGTTACACCTGCTTGTCTCCGCGCCCCCGCCTGGCCACTCTGGGGCTCCCTGGCCAGCTTGCCCGGCTCTCCTCTGGTTCCCTCTAATTCAGTTTCCACACCTGCAGGCCCATCTGTTGAACTACAGATCTGATAGGTCGCCATTGCCCCTCCATGGCTTCCCTGGACCTCAGGATAAAAAAATATCCAAGCCCCTTTAGCCTGGTCCACGGAATCCTCCCAGCCTGGTCCCGTGGACCTCTAGCTACATCATGTTCCCGAGCACTCGTTCTCTTACACTGATTCGCCAACTACTCGTATCTCACACTTGCTTTTGCTTCGGGTCCCTGAACATGCTGCACCAGTGCCTGGAGCTCACTGCCCTGCCCCCCCCCCCTTAATTCCTAGTCAATCTTGAGACCCTGCTCAGACACCACGTGAGGGTTCTGGGGCAGAGCATCAATGCCTTTTCCCGCGACCACATCCTTTCTGCAGCAATCGTTCCTCGAGCCCCCTGGTTCCCCTGTGCTGGTCCATTGCCAGAGGGGATGCTAATTGCCTGCTTAATCTTTTGTTCCCCTTACAGGCAAGTAAGACCTCTGAGACCCAGATGCCATCCTATTCATTATGCATCCCCAGTTGCTAGCACAGTCCCCGGCTTAGGGCAGGGAAGACCTCCATAAGCGTTGAATTCATTCATTCATGAATAATTTCGCTGGGATAGATAAATCTCAGGTCTTGATGTCCGGAGCGATCCTTCTGAAGCAGGTGACACAGTTAAGAGAAAACCTTGGCAGGAAGCCCCAAGTACCAAGTTCCTTGTAAACTTGGGCAAGCCACATCTCTCCGTAGGGCACTTCAGTTTTCCCACATAGAAGACCCTGGAACCTAAATCTCAACCTTTTGTGGCCTATGGTGCTGCTGCCTCAAGCATGTTTTCTTTGAGAATTACTCTTATTTCTCTGTGTTACCTATAAGTGACGTCCACAGACCATCACGCCCAGGGGGATCCTCTTAGAATCCGTAGATAGCATTAAGGACAAAATTGGAAACAATTTTAGTCCCCAAAGCCCCATTGCCAACGCCTCTAGCCAATGTCCCCTGGGGATTGAGGGGCTCCCGCCTGTATCGCCTCCTAATGGGTGTCCGGAGGCTTTTCTATGAAGACTCCACCATTTTTTGCTTGCAGAGCTCATAAAGTTGCTGAATTCCAAAGATTGGGGTAAAAGTGCAGCTTGAAGCTGGGCCTGAAAAGAGCTGAAACGGGAGGCAGTTTCCAAGAATGAGGATGACGTGTCTAGAAATTCAGGACAACCGTCTAGAACCCAGGGCGTGGGGCTGCCGTGGAGGGCGAGGGGCGAAAGGCTCAACGTTATTGCAAGGGGGTCCACGAATCCATTTATGAGTCCAGCGTCGTCTCTGACTAGAGGACTGCCGTGCTTTGCAAATACCCGTGGTTTTACAAGAGTTGCGACCGTGACTGACAGATAAACGTTCATTTCAAAGCAGCTGTAAATTCACACCAGGTGTCACGCGCTTTCCTTGCTCCGTGGTGCAACAAGGGACGCTGCTGTGCCACGATCCTCAGTGGCAGGAAGGCCAGCTCCAGGGCGGACGAACCTGTGGCTGTCACGGTGCTCCTCGCATCTCGGTGGAGACCAGCGTGTACTAGGTGCTCAATAGATACTTATCAGCACTCAGGGAAAATTTTTTTTTTTTTTTTTTTTACTTTAAAAAGGCTTATGTTTGGAAAAGGTTAGGAACCATTGGCTATTCACAGTAGTTGATGAAACAATCTTTTTTGTGGGTTACCCGGCTGTTTGCAACTTAAAAAAAAAAATCACATAAATCATTGCCTTTGGTTCACAGTGATTTGCAAATCATGCCCTTGCAGGGGGTGTGAAGTCCTTGCAGCCCCAGGCTAGGAGGCTGTTGTGGTGGGCTGCAAGCAGCAAGTGGGGGCACCGGTCCTCAGCTGTATGCCCGGGGCGGGGGGGTGGGGGGGCAGCATTTCTTTTCTGCCCCTCTGGTGGCTGGAATGGCTCCGACGATGACGTGTGACATCTAGGTAAGATAAGGCCCTAAAATAAAGTCTAGTGTTTCATCACGTCAGCTCTGTTATGGTTAGATTTACAAAGACCGGGCGCCTGGGGGGCTCAGCCGGTTAAACATCTGCCTTCGGCTCAGGCCATGGTCCCAGGGTCCTGACATCGAGTCCTGCATCGGGCTCCCTGCTCAGTGGGGCGTCTGCTTCTCCCTCTCCGGTGCCCCTCCCCTCACTCGGCTCTCTCTCTGTCTCTCTGACTTGCTCTCTCAAATAAATAAGTAAAACATTAAAAAAAAAAAAAAGAATCACAAAGATAGTACAGAGCTTCTTGCATTTTAAAAGTTAAAGGAGCTGGGAAGTTGCCTGGGAAATGCAAGCCAGAGGCTCTCTTCCTGTAATCTCTGCGGTTTCCCACTTTTCTGCCGTTACATAGAAATAATGAGGCAAAATGAAGGTTGATTTCTGTTAATTAATTAAAGTATGGGGTATTTTGACTCAAGTGCAAGCTTAAGGACTGTATTAAGATATGAAACCCAATGCAAACTGCCATCCGAAGAATATCAATCAATCAATCAATCAATCAATAAAATAAGGCACATTCGTACAGCGGAATAGGGCGCAGTAGTTAAAATGACTCAGATTTCTGATGATTTAAGGCGAGTTAAAAGCGCGTCTCGTGCAGGGTTTTCCCATTTACGTAAAACTGTTCTCGTTCTTACAAATGCAAGACTTATGGGGGATAAATGACGGCTGCCAGGTGCCGAACAGCGCGGCACCGTGGGATCTCACGCCTCTGCTCCTCCTGCTTCATGGTTCCGGGGCGCCCGCCCCGCGGACCCCAGAGGGGGTGAGGGAGGCCCGCGGGCCGCAGCCTCACTAGCTCCTCCTTGGCCGCTCTGAAGCCCGCTGGGCCCCTCGCTTGAGGGACTAGGACGGGTCCCGCCCGCGGTGGCAGCAGGAGGACGGGCAGCCGTGCCCTTGCCCAGGCGCTGCCCCAGGCCTCCCAGCGCGGAGCCCGGGTGCGGCCACCCCCGTCCTCCCTGGAGGCCAGGCGCTGGGCCCCCGCAGCTGCTTCCAGTCCCGGGGAGGCTCCCACCTGCCGGCCGTCGCCCGTGCATCCCTGCGGCCCTCCAGGAGCCCAAGAGGGCGGCCTGTGCACAGAGCCTCACACGGCCCGGTGCCAGGGTTTGGGGCCGGGGCCCTGGTGTGCCGCCAGCTGCGAGCAGGTGTAAACTCAGACTGATGCTGCTGCTTCGTAGAAGGGGCCAGGCAGGCGATGTCTCCAGAAGCACCTGCCGGCTTCACGTGGTGGCGTCCGGGGCGCTGGCAAGGCCGCAGAGGCCTCGGGGGTAGAGGCGGACCCAAAGGAGCCCTCCATGCGCTGTCTGGGGCCTCGGGCTGTTAGGGGCCGCGCCCGGCCCTGCCTCTGACCCCGAAGATGGGTGCTGCGCCCTTGGCCCAGCCCTCACCCGAAGCCCTCCCAGCACAGCTGCGATCGGACTCTCCAGGTGCCCGGGCTCTCATCAAACCTTCTCGCGGGCTCAGCATTCAGATGCTGCGGGGCGGGGGGTGCCCCGTGGCTGGAGCCCAGCTTCCCCCACTTAGTCTTTATTTTCACGCCCTGAAGCCCCAGACCAGCTTCCTGGAGCACTGGAACAATGCTGCGTCCCGGGGGCCGCGGGCTCCAGCTGCCTCAGGACGGGGACCTACAAATACCTTCCCAGCGCTATTCTAAGGTCCTGCGTGGGCCACTGGCCGGGACACAGGGCTCTCTGGAGAGGGCGCGCAGAGGCCACCGCGTGCACCCCCTGGTGGGCCTTGGGGACAGTCGAGGGCCCGGGCTTCGGCGCCCACGTCGTCCCCTGCCACAGGGCTGCGTGGCACTCCCGTCTGAAGTCACCGGGGGTTCCCAGGTGGTCTCCGTCGCTGCCCCGAGCCACGTGCCACCCCTGCCCAACGGCTTTCAGGCCCCAGGCCAGAGCTGAGGACTCCGAAGCCCTGTCTGTGCTCCTACAAGGCCCCGGAGGCCACGGAGTACAAAACCGAGCCTCTAGCCCTGGGAAGGTGGGTGCCCCTGACACCCCGCAGGGGCTCAGCGCCCCCCTCGTAGCCTCCGCCTGGGCCACTGCCCTCCATTCGTTCATTCATTCAACAAACATTTCCCAAGCACCTGCTCTGGCCGAGGCCCCACCGAGCTATGTCATCCCCGCCCTGGGGAGGCGGCAGTGATGGGACACGGCCCGCAGTGCGTGGTGGGCACAGGGTGCTGGGAGAGGCCACCAGAAGCTCCAGGAAGGGGTCCTCCCCGTGGGGGTCTGGAGGCCCAGCGGGAAAAGGAAACAGGCAGAGGCAGCAGGCTGGGCCAGGCCGGAGACATGGGAGAGCAGGTCCACGAGGCCGGACCACGGCGGGGACAGGGTAGGAGGCCCTTAGGGTCTCAGCAGGGAAGAGTACGATCCCCGGGCTCGCCGTGCAGGGGCTGCGGGGGGTGGGGGGCAGGAGCTGGAGTGACAGGACGTCAGGAGGACGGAGTCTGGAAGGGGACAGTGGCTCTCACCCCTTCACTCCCGCCCAAATCAACCAGGAGCTTTCAGGAGAAGGGCCTGAGCCCCATCCCCAGAAATCCCGGCTCAGAGCTGCTGCACGATGGAGCCCAGTTTCAGTAGGATATTGTAGGATCCCGGGCCTCCTTCCGATGCGTAGCCAGTGTGGGGACACGTGGCCGTGGGGGGTGATGGTGACCTGGGGATGGCTCAGGGCAATGGCACATGGACAGACCGCAACGCGGAGGGCCAGGGAGGCAGGGAACCCGAGACGGGCCTGGGCTTGGGGGAGCAGGCCTCCAGGAGATGGCACCATCTCCAGAACCGGGGGGCAGGTGCTGAGCAGGGGGCCCTGCGGGCAGCCTGAGGTGGGGGAGTCCAGGGCCTGACCTCGGCCAGAGTGGGCGCAGGTGGGGGTTGCAGATGGGCTGGGGCTCACGGAGCGGGGAGCAGAGAGCTCGGGGCGCAGGCAGTGCGCTAGGGGCCGGAGGGGGACAGGCTGCTCGGGGTCGGGAGGCAAAGGGGATGCGCTGGCAGATGGCGGGGAGTAAATGGGGGTGCTCCCAGGAGGCCAAGACTGGGGTTCGGGGCCTGGGGGAGGCAAGCCCTGGGACAGGGGATGCTCTCCGACCTGGCCTCCCCCAGGAAGGTGCCCCGAAGGGGAAGGGACCCCCCACCTCGCCCGCTCTGGCTGGCCATCCCCACGTGCTCCTGCCCGCTCCTTTCCCCAGAACCTTCCTTCCAAATATGAAGGACACAGAATGCCTCGAAAGCAGCGACTCAAAGTTTGCCCGAAACACTTGGTTCCAGCACGTGGTCCGTCCTTGCTGGACGCTCGAGGCGCGAACCCACATGTGCACAAACACGAAGCCTCGACAGGAAGTGCTCACGAAGGCCACATGTGTACATGTCGCGGCCTGACCGGGCTGACCGTGGTGCTGGCCGCCGGGCGGACCCCGCGCTTCCCCAGGACCCGAGGAGCCGGCGTGCCGCCCCGTGACCCCGCGTCCTGGGAAGGGCATCCCCGTTCCGGGTGCGCTTGGTCCCCTCAGAGGCCCTGCGGGAGGCGAGCGCTTGGGCCAGGGCGTTTGCCGGCACAGCACGGGATCTCTGCTGCACCAGCCTCCGGTTGCCTTCGGGCCTCTAGGGAGGTGGCTCGAGGGCGTCTTTCCCGCACTTGGCCCTTCAGTTTGCAGCGTCGGTGCTTCCCGTGCAGCCTCCAGCCCGGATTTCCCAGCTCCCGGGAGCCATGCGAGGGGGCCCAGCGAAGCAGGCCCTCCAGCAGCTTCCAGCTCCCAACACTAGCTCTTGTTTCTACTAACAAATGGCAGGGTATGTTTGCAAAAGAAAGAAAAAAAATGTTTTTAATCCAAATTCAGTATATTTTATTTATTTAAATACATCCAGAATTCTCTAACACAGAAATTGCTTTCTTTAGGCCGAAAAGCTTCTTAAGTCCAAATAAAAAACGAACACCTGGATGACATGCTATCATGGGCTAAAACTTTTTTTTTTTTAGCCTGTATAAGGCCTTTGGTTGAGAAAAGAGACATTGTCGTCACTTCTGTGTGTAAAGGACTGGGAGACGGAGCCACACCGATGGCTTTGGCAGCCCCGCGCCCTCGCACGCCTGTTGTATGATGGACTGGGAACTGCGTCAGCGCGAGACTGGATTCCTTTTTTTTTTTCTTTTTTTTGAGACTGGATTTCTTAGGAAGTCCGGGCCGCTGGCTCCAACACATTGGTTCTGCTGAAGTCCTCTGAGCGGCCCCTCTGTCCCCCGCTGGGCTTGGCCAAAGATGCAGCCCCATGCGGGCCGCCGCTCTGCAATGTGGAGAGTTCACAGGCTCCCAGCTACCATTTTTCTGCCTCTGTGAGTTTTTCTGGCCCTGATTGCTTGTGTGATCACGTTGGTTTCTCTTTCATTCAAGCCTCATGAGTGGCAGAGGAAGGAAGAGGGATCCAGGAGCGGAGAGCGCTGAGGGGAGCCAGGGGTCTACGGGTGCAAGACGGGCTCGCTTACCCCTTGAGACCCTGGAGGGAGAGGAGGCGGCAGGTTTCAGGGCACTGAAATGCTACCTTGGGAGGTGGTGAGCTCCCCGTGCCGGAGAGATGCAAGCAGAGGCCGTGCGACCGTTCGTCAGGCGTCTCCCACCGGGATTGCTGTCGGTTAGGCGTTTGTGCTCATTCCTGAATGTCAGAGGCTGTGGGCCCCGCTGGCAAGCGGAAGCCTGGCCGGGCTCCTGGCCACCGGGCCGTGCTGCCTGTTGAAGACAATCCTAAGTAAGAAGGGGAATGTAAATAATCACTCCCCCTAATTTGTTTGTAAGCCACATTTTATTTATTATTTATTTATTTATTTATTTATTGGTAAGCCACATTATTTATTTATTTATTTGTAAGCCACGTTTTTATTTATTTACTTATCTATTTTTTGGTAAGCCACATTATTTATTTGTAAGCCACGTTTTTATTTATTTATTTATTTATTTTTGGTAAGCCACATTATTTATTTATTGGTAAGCCACATTTTATTTATTTATTTATCGGTTAGCCACATTATTTATTTATTTATTTATTTATTTATTTATTTATTTATCTGCAAGCCACATTTTATTTATTTATAAGCCACATTTTTGCTTATTTATTTATAAGCCACATTTTTAATTAATTAATTAATTAATTAATTTGTAAGCCACATTTTTTAAATCAGTGTTTAGCAACATGTGACTTCCTCCCCAGTCCCCGCCCGCGGAATTTTGGCTTCTTGACAGTCTCCTCTCTCAGCAAGGGCCACGTACATTAGATTGGGGATTTCCCAACCTCGGAGACTTGTCGTACCTGGTAATTGCTCCTTTGATTCTGCTAATCCGTCCTCCCACCTTGTCCTAAAAATACTTTCTGGAGGAGTAGGGGGCATGCAGGTGCACGTGCAAATCAAGCAGATTAAAATGCATTTTGTGAGACCCTGAGGGAGGGGGGGACAACAATATAGTCGAGGGGGTCTTGGGCCAGGAATCTGGAAGTTCTGCAGGAGGCAGCGGGAGAGAGGCCCAGCCGCCGAGTCATGGGGCCGACTCTGACTCCGGCCGTGCTGCCCCTGAGGTCAGTCCTTCCGGGGATAGAACCAGGTGGGAATAGCCAGGCCTGGGGGAGAAGGGGCCTTGGGGGGAACGATGGCTTTTCCCTGCACCGTGTGGGGAGGGGTGCGTAGCTGTAGCCCCACGAGATGGGTGTGCTTCACCCCCAAAGGGAAGAGCACAGCTGAGGGCCGCCTTCGGCACAGGGGCTGAAGGATGAGGAACATCGCACCCCCGAGCTGATTAAGTTTATGGGAAACTCCCCTTTGGGAAAACTCAGGGCATTTCCATCTCCTGAGGCCCTTAGACCGTAGCCCAGGTGCGCCCTTGGGTGGAAACCGAGGCAGGGGAGCCCTCCGATGCCGGACGGGGGGAGCGACCGGGCTGCTGGCCGAAACCGGCGCTTTTTCACCACCTGAAAATGAATTAATTAATGGGTTATTTGGCTTGGTTCTCATTTGTTTTGCGGTTATTCCATGTTGAAAAATTAAAGAGGAGGAGGAAGGGAAGGGAAGGGCAAGCAAACGATTAAGGAAACAATCAGCATAAGTGACGGTTTATGCTCTTGGAAAAGCAGAGGGTTTGCTAGAGAAAAATAGTATCTGTCAAGGTAGAGCTCACTTCACACCTCTAAGCCCCAGGAAGAGGAAAGAGGAGAAACAGCAAAAAGAAGAGGAGAGGAGAAAAGGACAAAGAGAACATAGGAAGGAGGGAGGGGGGAGGAAGACAGACTCATTACAAATGAATTAATGATGTATTTTTTTCAATCATAAAAGTAGCTTAATTTTTGGAATATTTTTAGTGTGACCACTGATATTTTTGGTTCTATGGTTTCCACACTTGCACCGATATTCCCCAGAAACGACCAGGGCAGCTCCAGAGTTTTGAGCATGGGCCCCGGTGCTCTGAGCCTCACTCCTCCGACCGCCAAGTCGTAGAGGAACCAGCGTCCATCCGCGACTCTATCTGCGGGGCCGTGAGGGAGAGCGGGAGGCCAAGAGCTCTGGGGCTGGACAACGGGGACGCTGCACCGCGGCCCGGGGTCAGCTGCAGGGAGGCCGGGGAGGCCGGGGAGGCCGAGCCTCCGCCCAGCTAGGGAGCGACACGTGGAGGAGGCGCGTGCCCGTGACACGTGCAAACCCTAGAACGCAAGATTCACATCAAAGCAGAGCAGGAGGGGCGCCCGGGGTCATGGATGGAGCCGCCTTCGGCCCAGGGCGTGACCCCGGGGTCCTGGGATCGAGTCCTGGCTTAGGGTCCCCGCAGGGAGCCTGCTTCTCCCTCGGCCTGTGCCTCTGCCTCTCTCTCTTTTAAAATCTTAAAAAAAATAAAAGGTTAAAAAACCAAACAAACCAGAGCGGGACCGGTGATCCCCAATAGCCTCGCTGCCCGGTACGGATGTGGGCCTGACCCATGGCCAGTGCCCCCCACGCCCCCAGACAACCACCTGCAGGAATGAACCAGAACGGAGTAGCTGCGCGGCGCGTGCACCTGAATTTTGGAGCATCGGGGGCCACAAAGGAGAAATAATATGAAAGAGATTTTAACTAGTAAGTTTAAAGGGATGGGGGAGGTGAGGAAGGGGCTGCTGAGTGTGGCCACTGTGCTCAGGGTCATGCTGCGAGGAGGGACAGGCGGCAAGCGGCTGCGCAGGCCCGGAGGTGTCGGGGGCACAGCCTGGGAGCCGGTGGGAGGGCCTCGGCGGGGCGGCCCTCTTTCTGGGGGGTCGGGGATGTGAGGTCTCTCTAGCGGCTTCTATTAAAGGCAGCTGGGCGAGGCGGAGGCTGGCGGGGAAGAGGTGGGGGGCGGGCTCAGCACGAAGCGAGCAGTTGTCCTTCTGGGAGCGCGGGGAGCCAGTGACCTTTCCGGGGAGCCGGGCACCATGAGCCCACGGAGGCTGTGACTGCGCAGAGGCGGGGACGGGAAGGATCGAGGCCGCCCCAGGTGGACGGACAGACCGACCTTCCTGCCTGTGCCGTCGCTGTCACCGCCACCAGGGTGCCGTGGGCAGGGGACAGCCGGCCATTCCCTGAAGGGCCCGCGTGCTGGTCCCCAAGGCCTGTTCTTGGCATCTGTGTGGAGGGCGTCTGCCCGGCTGGAGGGGCTCCGCGGCGGGTAGGACGGGGGCTGGCACCCCGCTGGTCCCTGTGCACATCTCCCCGAGCCCCGTCCCCTTCCCGGAGCCCACGGGCTCCCCACCCTGTGGCCGGAGGAAGGCGCTCAGTGGGGCCATCGAGGGCGTTGGGCCTGGGCGAGTGGGGGCGACAGCGAAAGCCAGAGGCCCCTGCTTTCTGCCTGGGGGGGGGGTCCCTCGAGTCTTCCTGTTGGCGGAGGCTGGTGGGCCAGGAGCCAAAAGGTTTAGGGTTGGGGCCAGTTTTCCTTCTCTCCCGCTGGTGACTTTGAGGAGATATAATCTGCAAGATGCAGCAGCTTTGGAGGAGTCCGAAGCTGGGTTTGGAGCCTGGCTCTGCCCCTTTCTCGAAGTGTGACATCGAGCAACTTTTCAACCTACACTTCACGGGTTCTTGAAATGGGGAAAGGGGGGCCCTCGCTCGCGGGCCTCTTGTGAGGAGAAGACGAGGCGTCGCGTACAAGGCACTTGGCGCAGCGGCTGGTGCCGAGCACACGCTCCATCGAGGGTCTGGGTGGTGACGAGAGTGACGGTGTTGTCCGAGCTGGCAGGAGCATCGGCAGGTCCGTCCTTCGTCTGTAACCCAGTCCGCTCACCCGGAAATGGAAATAAGGCTCCCGTCCTCTCTGCGTCTCCCGCATTTGTTGTTTGGAGGATCGAAGGACCGAGGCGGTCGTTGCCCTCGATCCGCGGAGAGCTGTCAGCTGATGACCCAGTCTGCACCAGTCTGCAGAGAGATGGGAAAAATCGCAGAGTGAGTGTTTCAGGAACTGTTCCCGATGTTAAAAGATTGTCCTTTTTTCTGATGTTAATGGCTTCCCTGTTCCGTGTGCAAATATCCTTTCTTTTATGAAAGTGCGTTGCTAGTGGACGGCAGTTAGTCTTTGACGGCCTGACTCGGCCAAGTGAAAGTTGTCGACCCTGTATCGGTCCTGCACGATTTGAAATCTAACTGGTCTGCGAGACCAAGTTTATAAAGAAACTATCAAGGAAGGATTTTTTAAAAAAGATTTTATGTATTTATTCGTGAGAGAGAGAGAGGCAGAGCCCCAGGCAGAGGGAGAAGCAGGCTCCACGCAGGGAGCCCGACGTGGGACTCGATCCCTGGACTCCAGGATCACACCCCGGGCCCAAGGCAGGTGCTAAACCACTGAGCCACCCGGGGATCCCCTGTCAGTGATTTTAAAATGCACCAAAATGATACATGCACTCGATTAAAAATAGGAGCTTGACGACAGCAAAGCAATAGGCCAAGTGTGAGCCCCACCTCTATCCATCCGAGCCCCACCTCTGTCCACCTGAGCCCCATAACCAAGTGCCTCATTCCCATTTGGTCGGGGGGCTGGGGGTCTTTCCCAAGAACTTCCTAGCCATTACCTCCGTGCCTCCGACTCTCCGCATATGCGATCAGTGCTTCAATCATTAACTTTAGACGGGGTTTGTTGCTTCGGCAGACGGATATTCAGGTCACTGACCTCCTACCCCCCCCCCCCCCAGGGACCCCTTCCAGGGTATCTACGGCACTGGCTTTACTGCTCTACTGGTAAATTCAACTAATATATTTGAGCTTCTATTTCTTGTTCTGTCACTATGGGGACTATCTCCCCTCTTCTCGCCATGACAGATAAGGATATTAAAACTTCCCTCCTCTCTCCGTCCCTTCCATCTGTCATCCCACATCAGCTGCCCTTTTATTTTTGCATTTTCGAGGGGGATCACATTAGCGTTGTGACCTGTCATCATAAATACTTTCTCCACACCCTGTCTTGTGTATCCTGTGGCTCCAAGACGGGATCGTGGCTTTTTTTTTTTTAATTGGGGCAGCCACCCTCAGCCTCCTGGTCGTTCATTTATTTTTTTTCTTTAATCTTGTTGTGGTGGTTGTTGTGTAGGTTGATTAATACCCTTGTTTGCCTCCCTCGCCCGCCCCTAGGACAGCTGTATTCCATGATCTCCATAGCTCAGTCGTTAGGCCTCTTGACTGCCAACCCATCCTTGCTGTTCCTTTTTATTTTTTATTTTTTTTTAAGATCTTATTTATTTGAGAGAGAGCAAGAGAGCGAGCATGAGTGAGGAGATGGGCAGAGGGAGAGAGAGAAGCAGACCCTCCACTGAGAGGGGAACCTGGACCCAAGGTTAGGACCCAAGACCCTGAAGTCATGACCTGAGCTGATGTCAGACACTTAACGACTGAGCCACCCAGGTGCCCCATCCTTGCTGTTCCTTTTTTTTTTTAAATTTTTTAAAATGTAGCCATTCTATTTTTTTTAAAGCTTTTATTTATTTATTCACGAGAGACACAGAGAGAGAGAGAGGCAGAGACACAGGCAGAGGGAGAAGCAGACTCCATGCAGGGAGCCCGATGCAGGACTCGATCCCGGGTCTCCAGGGTCACGCCCTGGGCTGAAGGTGGTGCTAAACCACTGAGCCACCTGGGCTGCCCCTTACTGTTCCTTAAGATAATTTCCCTGCCCCCCCCGTCTTAAGTGCCAGCAGCTGGGTCTCTACTCCACCAAGACTCTATTGTCCCTTTTGCTCCCAGGGAGCCCTGTTCTGCACCCGCATCTTCTGCCGTCAGCCCTGGCCTGAGGGGAGCACCGACGTCCCGGTGACGCTGACACCCCATCACCATTCCTATCCCCTTGGCAGATGGAGGAGCTCCCGGAGCCTCTAATGGCACATAGCTGGCTAGTGGGCTTTCTGGCTCCGTATCACGTAGGCCTCTCTAGCCCGGGGCTCCTTCCTCTACTGTGTGCCAAGCACTTTTGGGATTTCTACTTGACCCTTTTCTAGGCTTCTAAGATGCGACACATGATACTTTAGCTATTCTGCAGGCCCGGAAGGTTCGAGGCATTTCATGGTTCTCAAGTGCGTTGGCCCAGGTGTCCCTATGCCGCGTCTCAGGTCCTTGTTCTTTCCCAAGCATGATGCCAGTGGCCTTGTAGACTTGCTGAGGTCGGCAGTCCCACCTCTGGAACTCAGCTACGCTCGAGACTAAGCCCTGAGCCTGCTGCTGAGCTGCGCCTGCCCTCCAGATGCAGGAAATGAACGCGCTTTACGCGCTAAGGCTCGTACTTGCCCTAACGCATCAGTAGGATGGCGATTAGCCACCCTCAGCCTTTGCCGGCCTTGGGCCAACACAGTCATGGCACTCGGGGGCGGCCGTCTGATTCCTGCTCCTTGTGACGATCCTTTCCCAGCTCCTCCATGCCTTGTGATGCTGCCCCTGCTGACGCTGCCCGCCCACCAGCACTGCATCCCATTTACCACCCGCGGGAGTCTCAGAGGGAATTTCACAGTGGGCCAGGGGCTGCCCTACCCGCCCCGTCCCATGCTCACCTGGGAGTCGGCGTCCCGGGGGCACCGCCGTCTTAGTGGCTTCCCCAGGAAGCGCTGCGAGATGGAGACTTGGGCATGGGTGTGCGGGGAGGTCTCGGGCAGGGACCCCCGAGGGGCGAGGGAAGCTGAAGAGCCAACGGCTGCAGCCAGGCCTCTGCCACCGCTGTGGAGAGCTCGGGGGCGGGCGTGGCCTTTGGCTTTGTCCCAGAGCGAGGTGCGGGGCCAGGCCCGTCTTGGTAGGTGTTGTCCCTAAGGGGGTGGCACGGTTGTCTCCAGGCTGAGGGCAAGCCGGAGTCCTCGGCAGCAGCAACACGCGTTCCGGGGCCAGATGGGAGCAATTTGAGCGGCGGGCGGCGGCCCCCCGACGGCCCCAGGCAGCCTCAGCCGGTTGCCAGTTGGACCAGAGTCTTGCTGCCCTTTATCATAGGCCCTGCCCCGGCTCTCGAGGCACGAAGGCCACTGCGCAGGCCCCTACCCAGGGCCCCGGGGCAGCCAGCCACCTGTCTTCTTGCTGTTTGGGGCCCCATGGTCCTGGGCCACTGGCTCAGGCAGGCTCATTGCCAGATGCGTCCTCACCTTGGGTGGGTGAGAAAACGGAGAGAAGGGAGATAAGATTCTTTTTTTTTTTTTAAAGATTTTATTTATTTATTCATGAGAGACAGAGAGAGGCAGAGACACAGGCAGAGGGAGAAGCAGGCTCCATGCAGGGAGCCTGATGGGGGACTTGATCCTGGGACCCCGGGGTCACGCCCTGGGCTGAAGGCAGCGCTAACCGCTAAGCCACCCGGGCTGCCCTCATGTTTGTTTTTAAACAAAAATGGAAATCTGACAGTCACCTCCTGATGACACGGTCGGGATGAGGACGGGGGAGAGCGAAGCCACCATCATGCATTCCCAGATGCGCCGAGGGCCCCGCTCAGGTCCCCCTGCTCGACGCTAACGACTGCCTGACGGAGGCCGGGGCGCGGCCCCTGCTTTCCAAAGTTCAGATGAAGGAAATGGACACGGAAAGGGGCTGCCGGCGTCCTGGGCGGAGGCTTCCCGTCCCTCTAGGCCCTTGCACGGCATCTGGCTGCAGCCGCTGCACACGACGAGGTTTGTGGAAAGACTGGAAGTGCCTGGGACCCGGAGCGAGTGTGGCCTCGGGGCTCCTGATCAGCGTCCTCTCCGATGATCTGAGCTCCCTTTGCCCGAGTGACCAAAGATTCTGAAAACAATGAATACACAGATTTTGCCAAATTCAAAGCTCCCAGGCCAAACAGGCCAGAAGCAGGGGAGCAGGGCGGGGGGCAAACTGGTTTTCAGCGAAACCCAGCAGAGGCATCCGGTGCCGCTCACCCCCGACAGCCTCACCCGCCGCGGCCTAAAGGGAGCTAATGGGTCCGAGCGCGTGAAGGGATGGGAAGTCCCCCGCCCCGTGTCCTCCAGGCCAGGGGGACCATGGGAGCCGGGGTGGTGCCGTCCAGCCCCACGTCCTTCCCCGGGACCCCTCCCGGGCCTTGTGTTGGGGTGGCCCATCCCGCAAATGAAGTGAGTTCAATCAGGGGTTGAAGTTTGGGGCACGGGGGCCACTGCAGGGGAGGGCCCGCCCCACGCATCACCGTTTCCCGTGGGCGCGCCTCGAGGACGGAGAGCCGCCGGCTAAGTCCCAGCTCCCTCGGCGCCTCCCCCGATACAGGATTCGGGTCCAACCGGCTAAAGGCTCTTGCCTTCGTGTTCCTTTAAAGTAAGGACACTGCTTGGAGTCTCCTCCTACAGTGAGAAACTAGAGACTCCCCTCCTGAGGGCCGCCTGCCTTTCCTCCCCCATGGGCAGGGGGCGCGGCGTCGGGCTGGGGACAGCAGCACCGCTCCGCTCCCATGAAACAAGACAGACCCTGGACACTCGCCGCCCGGCTTTCCCCTACATCTCAGAGCAGTCGCGTGGGCCTTAAAAAAGAAACCAGGGCTCCCACTCTAGGGGACACCGTACACTGTCCTGATCTGCCTTTTAATCACCCATTTTTGGGAGGTGGAGCGAGGAGAGCGAAATCTTTTCATGATATCAAACCATCAGGGCCTTTGGGATACGAGGAGCCCCGACCCTCCATAAACTCTCCGGTGAGATCTCCAGATGGGCCTAATGCAAGCGGTGCCTCTCTCGGGCTCAGGAATTCTGGCCGCTGCCGCTTGTTCCCGTGCAAAAGTCATCCTGGGTTCACGGAAGGAGAGGCCCGGAGCGGGAGGTGAGCAGGGATGGGACAGGCCACAGAGGCGGATGGCTCCGATTCTGCATCCTGGCGTCAGTTTTGAGCTAAAATCACATATTCTGGGATCCCTGGGTGGCGCAGCGGTTTGGCGCCTGCCTTTGGCCCCAGGGCGCGGTCCTGGAGACCGGGGATTGAGTCCCATGTCGGGCTCCCGGTGCATGGAGCCTGCTTCTCCCTCTGCCTGTGTCTCTGCCTCTCTCTCTCTCTGTGTGTGTGACTATCATAAATAAAAATTAAAAAAAAATCACATTCTTTTGGGGGCTCAGTGTTTTGTGCTTGTTTTTAAGTCTTACAATGGAGAAAATGTTCCTTCTTTTGTAGGATTCTTGTGCGGCCTGGAGATGGTGGCCACGGGCAGGTGGTGCTGGTGCGGGTGGTGTGGCAGGAGCAGCAGCTATTAGGGCAGCAGCAGCTATTAGGGCTGCAGCCCCGGGCGGCTCGTGCTCATTTCCCCTCCGCTGCTGCATCTACAGATAAACAATAAGATCCAGACTGTTTGAGGAACTAAACAAAAAACAATTGCAGCAGGTTGCCCTTTGTAGTAAAATGTTTTAATTGTCCCGCTGCACTGGAGGCCTCATCTCATTATCACAAATACGATCATTAAAATTCTGTGTAAGGAAACATTTCAGGTCTAAATGGTGACGCTTTCGCTCATTGTGGGCCAAGGAGGAAACCCACCCGTGGGGGTCCCTTGGGATTGGAGACGCAGCCACCTTCTCACATCTTCATGATGGGACCGTAGCTCAGATGCCCGGGACGCTGGGTGAGGGCAACGGATGGAATCGCCTCAAATATTCAAAACCAACAAACTCAAATCACGCAAACCTGATTTGTTTCCTGGACTTGGTGCAGCTAAGTCTGGACGAGCTCCCTCCAAGTCATGACAGAATTGGACCCACTCCCTATCTGTCCCCGCCCCAAATAATGCAGAAGTCTCGCAGAACTGTCACTCTCTTTCTGACGGCTTCGGCTTTGGCTTTTTTTTTTTTTTTTTTTGCCCTTTTCTCAGTTTCATGCATATTCAACCCAAGCCTGGAGGCCTCCCCATGTCCCAAGGGCCTGCCCCTGGACCGAGGGCCGTCGCCGGCCAACAGGGTGCCCCACTCCGCCTCTGCTGACCTGCACGAGCCTCATCCGGTGCCTTCGAGAGACTCGGAGGCCCCGGCCAGGGCGGGAGCGCACGGCCCCAACATGCCCTATAGGGTCTGGGCGCCGCCAGAGGTGGGGGGCGGGGGCAGAAGGCTGTTTCATCCCAACCCTCCCAACCGGGGGGAAACAAGGGAGATTCCACTTGGGACTTGAAGAAGGAACGGGATTTCCAGACTGCAAGTTGGGAAAGAGAACCCGGCCATTGAGGATGGAGCCTGTTGGCAAAGGGCAAAGATTCTTTGCGGACCGAGCAGACCCCATAGCCGGAAAGGGAGAGGAGCAGGGTCGGGACGCATACAGGCCGCTGTATCTGGAATCCCCGCAAAGACCACAGGCCAGGGGACCGCCGTCAGCAGAGCCCTGTCCTCACGGGCAGCCGACTTCCCATCTGTGGTTGACGCATTTGAATTCCCCGGCATAAGGGGTTCCGAGGGCTCAGGAGGCCCAGCGCAGGCCTGAAGGCGGGTGGACACTTGGTGCAAACACCCTGTTCGGGGTCAGTTCAGATTGTGTCGGTTTTGGCCCCGACTGGGCAGCCAGACCAAGGCGAGGAGGGGGCAGGGAGCTGGCTGTGCTGCTCGTGACACGACATGAGACAGCGGCTGCTCAATGGTGTGTGCATTGGCTAAGTGGCCCTGGAGAGGTGACGGATGTGTGTGTTTGTGCGTGTGAATATATCTTTTATGTGGCAAGAGAGCAGGGCTTCCAGCTGCCCCAGGCAGCCGCACGCTGCACCCCAACCGCAGGTGTGTGGCTATTGGGGGCTGATTCACCTCCACCCAGGCTGTGGGGTGCCTCCCTCCACGGCAAGGCAATTTGCAGACAGTATTTTCCCCCAGAGGATGGGACGCAGGCGGTAAGCTGAAAGCAATCCTGCCCAGCCCTCCGGATGACAGAGCCTGATGGCACCAGTCCATGTGAGGACTGCCATGCCTGCCAGCCCGGGGCACGGGTCATTATCAAGCAACTTGGGTTTCCGCGGGGCCTGCACTGAGCGTGCTGGTGCTGCTCGCGTGGCCCGCGCCAGACCGGGGAGCCTGGGGTCCTAATGGGTCCTAATGGGTCTTAATGGGGTCCTAATGGGGTCCTAATGGGGTCCTAGATGGGGTCATCAGGGAAACCTGGCCCCCCAGGGCTGAGGTCTCATTTCCCGTTCCTTGGTACCCGTCTCATTTTTCTCTGTCTTCTTTTTCTTATTATGGCTTTGGTTCCCAACATGCTCTTGCCAGTGGCCCTCTCCTAATCAGTTGGCGAGCTCGTTAATTAATGAGCATCTCTTTATGATATAAGCGACACTGATGGACCGCTTCAAAGACCCAGAGCGTTGACAGTCTGTCTGCGTGTTCCTTTTCCATCCGATCCTCCTCCCGGCCCCACTGAAGGCAAACGCTTGTCTATTATTACCTCAACTCCATCTCGAGGTCCCGGGATCGAGTACCGCGTGGGGCTCCCTGCAGGAAGCCTGCTTCTCCCTCTGCCTGTGTCTCTGCCTCTCTCTCTCTCTCATGAATAAATAAATAAATAAAATCTTAAAAAAAAAAAAAGGCCTGGAGAATGGGACTGTGGGGTGTGGGACATGCTGGCAAGGGGGTAGAGGTGGCCTGTAACTCCGGTCGCCTTGCAAGTGCCCGTGTGGCGTCCGTCTACCCACACAGGCAGGCGTCAGCCTCTGTTTCTTGGTCAGCGTCTTCACATTCCCACATTTTGTGATCAAAATTCCATGCCCGGAGTTCCGTGTCCGTCAAGAGCGGGCCCCAGCCTCAGGTCTCCTGTGCACCCACGTTGGCGGTGTAGTTTAGCCAGTGGTGCTCGACTCTTCTCTGAACATTCCTTGGGCTTCTCTCTTCCTGGTCTGTGCACATCCTGCCTTCTCTCCATCACTGCCCCCAAATCTTGTCTGTTCTTCAAGATCCGAGCCCAAGTTTCTCTCTGCAGGCACACAGCCTAGAGATGACCCTGCTCCAAGCACGTTCGGTCCCCGTGTGTCTCGAGACCTGACATCCCGGGAGAGAGCATCCTTTTGGCTGAGCTCGCGTCAAGCATCCTCACCTTTGGAAAAAACAGTCGTCATCTTCTCCGAGTTCTAAACCGACAGGGAATAAGACGAGGAATAAGGCCCATGGAGACCAAAATATCCTCCGCGTTAGGGGCTGAGTCTTTTGCTGGAGAACGTGACGTGAGCAAGCCCGCTTCCGCATACAGGACCCCAGGAATAGAGACACCGCGAGGGCCGGGCCGGGAGCAGGGGTGGCCCTAGCTTCCTGCGCACAGCTCGTCCTGGGGGGAGGTGGGGAGAGGCGGGCGTGGCCATCCGTGTCTGCTTTCTAGGAACCACATTAAATCCCTCGTACTTCCTCGGGGAGGAAACCAGGGAAGGACACATCCTACTGCTCTTTCGAGGCTTTGGCCAGAGGGCTGTCCTCAGCAGCCTCAGCAGGCCACCGGGGCAGGCAGGCCAAGTCCCCAAAAAGAGGGGACGGGAGCCGGGCAGAAAAGGACGGCGTGTTTACTGCGTCCACCGTGTCCACCTATGTCCCCAACATGCCCTGTTCCGCGGCCTCCAGATCGCCTTTCAAAGTGCAGGTGCCCTGCAGGGAGCCTGATGTGGGACTCGATCCCGGGACCCTGGGGTCACGCCCTGGGCTGCAGGCGGCGCTAACCACTGAGCCCCCGGGCATCCCATAAGCCAAAGTGTTAAAATAGTCAGAAACCAGCTTGGCTGGGTGGCGTCTGTCGCCCAAGAGGCCTGAGCAAAGCATGCCTGTAGCTGATGGGGACAAATCAATCAAAGATGCAAAGGAAACAAATTAAATACTGAGAGGGTGTGGGGGCGGGGCCCGGACAGGATGGACTTCAGGGAGCCCCAACCCCGGGGGCCTGGGATTTCCTGACATGGGGTCACCCCCGCTGGACGGTATTTCTGAGTCTGAGGTTCCTCATGTGTCAGCAACACGCACATGTGCACACGCGCCATGAGGCCACGTCAGGCAGAGAGCTCCACTCGCGGCGCATCCCAGTCCCTTTCCTACTTTCCTCCTGTTACTGGTTCTTTGTTCAAAATTCTCATTTTCAAAGGCTCAAATTCTGTGTCATTTCGGGGTGCCTGGGAGGCTCTGCGGGCGAAGCATCCACCTTGGGCTCCGGTCCTGAGCCCGGGGTCCTGGAGGCAGCCCCGCGCCGGGCCCCTGCTCAGCGCCCCCCCCCCGCTCATCCTCCATCTCTCATTCTCCATCTCTCTCAAATAAGTAAAACCTTAAAAAAGACTCCACGTCTTCCGTCGGCGGTGAGCCCCTGTGGCTCGGGACCATAAAGGGACAGCCTTGCTTCCCCGCGGGGTGTCCAGGCAGCCGGCCACCGCAGGGGGGACCTGCCGGCCCAGGGGCTCAGTCCCCCGGGGGCAGCGGGCCTCAGGTCTCTGGCCTGCGCCCTCCGGTCCCGGGGCTGCAGGGTGGGGGGGCGCACCGAGCCCCACACGGTCCCTCCAGGCCCGGCTGCCTGTCCTCTGCCGGTGACAAAGACCCCCCCAGGCGGCCCCTGCCACCGTCCAGCGCCCCCGTGTTCCCCGCGCAGCGCCCACGGGGAGCACAGTTGCCCCCATGGGGCAGGAGGGCCACCTGGGAAACCGAATCTGCCTCCAGCCACTGGGCGCCCCGGAGACTCGGCTCATGTCACGGGCCTAGCGGCGTCCGGCCATCGGCCCCCAGCAGGCGTGCCCCACGGCACCCCTCCAGGCCCTTGGCGGGTCATCCGTTTCCCTGCTGAGTGTTTATGGAACACCTTCTGCGTATGGAGGCCGGCACGGGCACCCGGGAGGTAGCAGGACACATGTGCACTCCTGCCAAGACCCCAGATTCAGTCAGGAGTCCCCCACCGCCCCCGAGGCCCCGGGCCCCTGTCAGCCTTCATCTCTCCAGGTGAAGATGAGGGGGTTCAGTGGATGCTCTGTAAACAGGCTTCCCCCGCTTCTGGAAGGCTGCAAGGGATTCCACATACGATGGGAGGGAGGGGGCCCGCCTGACCCCAGAGCCAACTCCCCACTGGACCCCAGTAGGCGCCATGCGTGTTCTCCTTCTGTCCCCCTGCTTTCTGCACCTACTGGGCGTCCCATCCCCCGGGCTGCTCCCCCTGACTTCTGTGGCCACCGGTTTGACGAGGTTGTTAGGTCCTCAAGGCTGTGAGTTCTAATTCGTTTCTCTGCGAATGTCTTTATTTGCCCACTGCAAGCAGTCAGGTGAGGTCAGCCGGCAGGTCACGGGACAGTCCAGGAGGACCATCCGAACGAGGGGTCCTACCTCCTTCATCCTATGGCTGATGATGCTGAAGAGGGGACAGTGACCCACCCAGGGTGGCTGGGGAACGTGCTGGGTGCGGCTCGGACCAGACTCGCGTCTGCTGTCGGCCAGACCGTGATTCTTTCAGGTGCTTTTGTATAATCATTTTATTCGTGTCTACATACAAACTGGTTTTGTTTATTTATTTTTTTATTATTTTTTTTAAAGATTTTATTTATTTATTCATGAGAGACATAGAGAGAGGGGTGGGGGCAGAGACCCAGGCAGAGGGAGAAGCAGGCTCCATGCAGGGAGCCCGACCTGGGACTCGATCCCGCGTCTCCAGGATCAGGCCCTGGGCTGAAGGCGGCGCTAAACCGTTGCGCCCCCCCGCTGCCCTACAAACTGGCTTTAAAGAATTTTTTATTCAGTATATTTAGACTAAGAAAAAAAAACCCAACGAATCACCTATTTCTTGCACCCCCACCACTGCCTCTTGCCACCGTCATCTGTTCTTTGTTTTTTTTTTTAATTAATTAATTTATTTATGATAGAGAGAGAGAGAGGCAAAGACACAGGCAGAAGGAGAAGCAGGCTCCATGCACCGGGAGCCCGACGTGGGATTTGATCCCGGGTCTCCAGGATCGCGCCCTGGGCCAAAGGCAGGCGCTAAACTGCTGCGCCACCCAGGGATCCCTCATCTGTTCTTTGTATCTATGAACTTGATTTTTTTTTTAAAGATCCTACATAGAAGAGAGATCATGCTGCGTCTGGCCCCCTCTGACTTATTTCACTTGACATAATGCTCCTAAGATCCATTGTTGTCGCAAATGGCAAGATCTCACTTTTTCGTGGCTGAGCAACGTCCTGGTATGTACATACGTCTCCCGCGTCTTCCCTGTCCACTCACCTGTGGATGGGTTCTTGGCTTGCTTACCCGTCTCGGCTACTGTAAGTCATGCTGCAGTGAACATGGGGATCATATAGGATTTTGAATTGCTGTGCTCACTTTCTTCAGGGAAATACCCAGAAGTGGAATTGCTGGATCACATGTTAGTCCAACTTTAAATTTTTTGAGGACTCTTCATACTGTTCCACAGAGCTGCACCAGTTGACACTCCAAGCAGCGGTGCACGAGGGGTCCCTTTTCCCCACATCCTCACCATTACCTGTTATTCCTTCTTTTTGATAAAAAAAAAAAAAAAGATGTTCTAACAGGTCTGAGGCTGTTGTGGTTTATAGTTTTGATTTGTGGCTTTGATTTGAGTCTCCCTGTGATTAATGATGTTGGGCCCCTCTTCATGTACCCGATGGCCATCTGTATATCTTCTTTGGAAAAATGTTTACTCAGATCTTCTGCCCATTTTCAATCAGGTTGTTCTTTTTTATGCCATTGAGTTGTATAAGTTCTCTATGCACTTTGGGTAATGACCCTTTATCAGATATATGATTTGTAAACTATTTTGTCCGATTTGGTAGGTTGCTTGTTCATTTTGTTAAGGTTTTCTTTTCTGTGCATAAACTTTGTAGTTTGACGTTTCTCACTTCTTTATTTTTGCTTTTGTTGCTTTTGATTTTGGTGTCAGATTTGAAAAAATCATCGCCAAGACCTATGTCAAGAAGTTTACTGCCTGTGTTTTCTTCTAGAAGTTTTACAGTCTCAGGTCTTACATTCAAGTCTTTATTCCCTTAGAGTTAGTTTTTGTGTATGGTGTAAGACGGTGGTCCAATTTCATTCCTCGGCATGCGGTTGCCCAGTTTTCCCAACATCATTTATTAAAGAGGCTGTTCTAAAAAAAAAAAAAAAGAGGCTGTTCTTTCCCCATTGTATATTCTTCGCTCTTTTGCAATAAATTAATTGACCACATATGCATGGGTTTACTTCTGGGCTCTCTATTCCATTTCCTTGGTCTGTGTGTCTCTTTTTATGCCAATACCATGCTGTTTTGATTACTGTCACTTTGTGATAGAGTCTGAAATCAGGGAGTGTGATGCTTCTAGCTTTGTTCTTTCTCAAGATTGCTTTGGCTATTTGTGTGTGTGTGTGTGTGTGTGTGTGTGTGTGTGTGGTTCCATACAAATTTTAGGATTGTTTGTTCAATTTCTGTGAAAAAACTTGGAATTTTGATAGAGATTGTATTGAATATGTGGATTGCTTTGGGTACTATGGACATTTTAACAATATTAATTCTTCCAGCCTACGAACACAAAATACCTTTCCATTCACTTGTATCTTCTTCAATTATTTTATTAATGTCTTCTAGTTTTTTTTTAAGATTTATTTATTTATTTATGATAGACATAGAGAGAGAGAGAGAGAGAGGCAGAGACACAGGAGGAGGGAGAAGCAGGCTCCATGCTGGGAGCCCGACGTGGGACTTGATCCGGGGACTCCAGGATCGCGCCCTGGACCAAAGGCAAGCGCTAAACCACTGAGTCACCCAGGGATCCCCTGTCTTCTAGTTTTTAATATATAGTCTTTCACCTCCTTGATTACATTTATTCCTAGGTATTTTATTCCTTTGTGATTCAATGGTAATTGGGATTGTTTTCTTAATTTCTCTGTTTGGTAGTTTACTATGAGTGTATAGAGATGCAACAGATTTTTTGTGTATTGATTCTTGTATCCTTCAACTTTACTAACTTTATTAGTTCTAAATTTTTTTTTAAATTTATGATAGTCACACAGAGAGAGAGAGAGAGAGAGGCAGAGACATAGGCAGAGGGAGAAGCAGGCTCCATGCACCGGGAGCCCAACGTGGGATTCGATCCCGGGTCTCCAGGATCACACCCTGGGCCAAAGGCAGGTGCCAAACCGCTGCACCACCCAGGGATCCCCAACTTTATTAGTTCTAATGTGTTTTTTATGGAGTTTTAAGGATTTTCTATATATAACACATGTCACATGCAAATAGTGATGGTTTTACATCTTTCTTTCCAATTTGGATGCCTTTTATTTCTTTTTCTCACCTAATGGGTCTGGCTAGGACATTCAGCACTATGTTGAATTAAAGTGGTGATTGGACATCTTAATAACAAAGAGTTATCAAGTTTGTAGGTATGAGGCCCTGGATTAGGTACCAGACACAGAAAGATGAAAAAGGCCTTCAAAGAGTTTATAGTCTGACAGACCTGCAAACACATCATTCCAAGTGACGTTCTAGGTGCTGCCAGGTATGAGGCTGCCCAGAGTGTCACTGAAGCCCAGGGAATGGGGGACTGATCCTGGCTTAGGGAAGATGTCCGAGAAGAGGTAACAGTGAAACCCGCCAAAGGATGTGTCCTAGTTCATTGGGAAGGAGATACGGGGAAGCCCATCCCAGGGAGGAAAGGCTGCAAGGTAAAGCACGATCAGGAGTGCAGCAAAGGTTGACTTGGAGGCTCCGGGTGCTGGCAAGGAGAGAGAAGGGTAAATAGTGAATTAGGCGTTGGTGGGAACCAAGTGCTGGGCCGTGACCCATGTGCTGCAGCCTGGGTAGGTGCTACTCGCCTCAAGATTCTTCCAGCATGCACAGATTTCCCTTGGCAATTGTTCCTCTGTTGCATATGATTTTATGGCCCCTTTGGGTGGGTGTGGTTCTTCTATGTAGTCAACTCTGAGAAGTTGGGAGCCCCATTAGACTGTGAGCATTGGCCTCTCGCACCTAGAGGACTGAGATGGCTGGGCCTGGCTCTGCTAGAAGTCTAGCTCCTAAGAGGCAGGATGGGATGGATTGGGAGGACTGGGGCCTACAGACATGGTCCACCTACTGGACAGGGTGGGCCATATTGGAGGTTGGGGGGGTTCCTAGCAGAAGATGGCATAAGAAAGTGTGAATGGGTGTCCAGCCTCAGGAGATTAAGGGCAATTCATATGCAGACATCCAGGCCCTTACCAGGGGATCTGGTGTAGGGGTGGTTCAGAGAACACAACTCTGACCAAAGACTCCAAAACCCAAATCTCTCCCCTAGAACTTGCCTCTGATCCTTAGACTCACAGCCTGACTGCCTTGAATGTCCCACAGATACCTTAAACCACCATATCCAGACTGAGCTCATCATCTTTCCTCCACATTCTGTGGTTCCTATGGACCTGCCTTAGAGAAGAACATCCAGTGGTCACCTTAGATCTTGCCCACATTTTATCATTTCTGCCTCTTAAATATCTCTCAATCCTTCCCCCATCTCCCCCTCCCCACCACACTCTCCTGTGCAAATCTGCCATCACCTCTCAGGTCGATTCCCAGCCAGCAGATCCCCTGCCATCTGTTTGCACTGGAGTCAGCTTTCCAAAGTGCACTTCATGTGACTTAACCTATTGACTCCTCGGTGCCCACGGGATAAAGTCCAAATGCCTGAATAGGGCCAGCAGGACCCTCCAGGATCTGACTCCTACTGACCTCTGAACAGCAGAAGCCCAGGTGGCAGGCAACCTCCATGTCACCCTTGTGGCCTGCTGACTGCCAGGGCCACACTGTGGATGTCATTATAAGCCCTGAGAGTTGGATTTCCTTTTTGTAATGCAAGTACCTGACCTAAGCTTTGATTGCTGAGGCATCTACTTCAGAGACAGCATCTCCAATAAGCACATTGCCAGCCTTACAATTAAATACAGCAAGTGCCACCTCCCTCCCACCCGCCCCCCACCACAGTTTCTTTGTTTAAAGATCCTTTGGTTGATGTAGATAACTGACCATTTGGTCATATTTTTCTTTTTCTTCCTGTGCTTTAAGTCCTGCTTTTTATATTGTTGGTTTTTACCCCCTGCTTTTATGTTTTAAATTCATTAATAAAGACCAAAACTGCAAAACCCTAATTCTAATGAAAGCAGAACCCTAGACCCCTACACCCTCTAACTACTCTTAACTTCATTGTGTGGCCCCAGCCATGCTGTACCCTCCAGAATTTGTGAGTAATAAACTTTGTCTCACAAGGTTTCCTGATGGTTACTGGTGAGAGTGTCATAATAAGAAGGGCCAGTCCAGCTACAACATTTGTTCCAAAAGGGTAACCCAAGCTCAGGTAAGTGCCTCTAGGCATTTCCAGCTGGTAGCAACACAATCGGTAGCCTGAGGCTGGGGCAAAACCCTCTAACTCTGACCTCTGGCCCCTGGGCTTCCAGCTTAGGGCACCTGCCTCCATGGAGACTGAATGCTCTGTTCTCCAGGCAGTCTTTAGGCCCTAGAGGGAGCAGAATGCTAGCACTCAGGTCAGACCAGTAGTGCCCAGGAGGAGAAAGTTTCATTCAGGCCACGCTGAAGGGTAAATGCTTGGCTGGCCTCTGCTTGACCAGCACAGCGGCATGTTAAGAGGAAGTCATATATCCTGAGTCCCTGGAATTAGCTCAGCATCCCCAGAAGGGAACATCTCACCTTGATTGATGAAAGGGAGAGACTAAATAAAAACCCACAAACTCTATTTCTTTCTCAGGCTACCCGATGTCTGGGAAATGTCAGCTATTCTCATGACTTCAACTAGCAATAGGTATTTATTGTACCGCCCACCACTGCTTGAAATAGCCATTCTGCTTCATCTCTACACTCTAGCCTTTTCTTATCACATCTGAGCGTATATAAAAGATAAGACAAATGTGCTTATAAGCCATATTAAGAAATTTAATCCATGGGGAGAAAATCTCCTGTTAAATACAAATTGAATATTATGAGTGTACAAGTCTTTATCTATCAGAGTTCTGGGTTGCAAGCAACAGAAATGGACTCCAGAAACAGAAAATGAGTTCATTCAAAGGGTATCAGAATTGCCTTGAAGCCTGGAGAAGCAAGAAAAAAAAAGGAGTAGGGAGGAAGAGAAGGGGCAAGAAGAGAAGAAGGAGGAGAAGAAGGAAGAGGAAGAGGAGGTAGGGCAGGAGGAGGAAGATGAGGAGGAAGGAGGAGGAGGGGGAAGAGGAAGTAGAGGAGAAGGAGAAAGAAAAAGAGGAGGAGGAGAGGAAGAAGAAGATGAGGAGGAAGAGGGGAGGAGCTGGGGAAAAGGGAGAAGAGGAGGAGAAAGGGGAAGAGCAAGGGCTTGACAGGGGAAGAAAAGTAGCCAGAATCACACCAAAACCGTGCTACCAAAGCAGCTGGGCCAAGGGACTACTACAACCCGACAGAGCGGGTATTGCCTCCAGTGTACCCTGGCACAGGGCATTGCGTGAGCACACTTGATGGGGCCACCTTTAAAGCCACCAGAACGAATTTTTCCCCTGCCCCCAGTCCAGCTCCTTTAAGTCACCTGAAAAGGATGCATCCAACCTGTTGCTTCAGACACCTAAGGGCCACGACCTGCAGTCATTCCTGATTTCTTCTTTTCCCCTCCGGCTCTCATACCCCACATCTGATCCCGGACTGATTCCACTTTACTTTCCAAAATTGTGCAGATTTCTCAAATTTGTCCTCTCTCTCTCTGCTTGTCCTTAGTTCAAACCTTCACCGCCTCTGTCTAGAGTATCCTCCCAGACCCTCTCTGTGCTGCCACCAGACCCCCGTGCCTAAAACAGAGATGTGACTTCTGCTTCTAGCTGTGGCAGACTGGCTCATATCAGACTAATCTTGATGCCAGAATTAACTGGGAATTAGATAAAATGTATTGTTTTTAAAAAATCCATTTGAAGTTAATTGGAGAGCTACCGAGACCCAAAATGTGAAGGGTCAAGATTTTGGAAAGAAGGAAAGTACAAAGGGGTAAGCCCGGCACATAGCCCTTCTTGAGGCATTTGCCCATTTGTAAGTAGCAGTTCGGAGTTTGAGAAGCTGAGCAGAGAATTCAACGACCTCACGGGGCCAGAAAGACCAAAGTTGGAGTAGAGGATCTATTAGACCAAAGGAGCCTGTGGCCGGGCTGCTGATCAGAAATGATAGTTTCCTCTCTGGAAGAAAATAATATCCTCCAGAGCATCAAATAATCTCTATTCCTACAGTGTCTGCTTTCTGCAATGATGGAAATATCCTATAATATGCAGTGGCCAGTACAGTGGCTGTTAGCCATATTGGGCTATCGAACATGTAAAACGTGGCTAGTGCAACCGAGGAACGCAATTTTTCAGTTTATTTAATTTTAATTTTAATAGCTGTATGGGGCTAGTAGCTATTGTTTTGGATGGTGCAGCCCTAAACAACATCTGACTTTCAATAGAAAATTGCCAAGGGTACCGGGATGTGGGACCAAATGACTGAAAACCAAGAGAACAAAAATAGACATAAGCAGATCCAAAGCATATCCAGATATCGGAGTTGTCAGACATGGTCTTTAAATCAGAGAGACCATGACTCCCTATATTCACTAAGATAAGGTTTGGCTGGATATTATAAAGCTCCCCAAGTGACATTTATTTAAATAACATAAAAGGTTCACTTCCATAAAAGAGAAGATGACACACAGGGTTTGTGACTCCTCTTTCTATGCTGTCATTATTGGTCTGGCTTTCTTTTCTTTCTTTCCTTTTTTTAAAGATTTTTATTACTTATTCATGAGAGACACACAGAGAGAGGCAGAGACACAGGCAGAGGGAGAAACAGGCTCCATGCAGGGAGCCCGATGCAGGACTTGATCCCAGGACCCCAGGATCATGACCTAAGCAAAGGCAGACGCTCAACCACTGAGCCCTCCAGGTGCTCCTTGGTCTGACTTTTGTTGTCAAGGTGACTTTGTAGTCCAAAAGGGCTGCTGGAACTCCAACTCTCATGTCCCAGTTGTGAACCCAAAAAAAGAGGAAATGTGAAAGGGAGAATCAGGGCTCATCTAGCTAGCTCATCTCCTTTTAAACAGCCTTCCTAGAAGTTCCACACAATGCTCTGTTTATACCTCTTTGTCAAAACTTATTCATATGGCTGCCCCTGATTACATGGGAAGCTGAGGAATACAGACTTTGGTTTTGGAAATTCATAGTTCCAGCTAAACAGCAGGATTCTGTAAAAAGGAAGGAAGGAGATAATAAGTAATCACAGTAGACAACTACCCATCTGTGTTACACGTTCCTATTTAAAGACCTTCAACAACAGCATAGAGCTCTTCCCTGTTTGGCCCCTTCTCGTTCCAGCTCTGTCTCTGTCCATTCTCCAGAATCCTACACTGTACCTCCTAGTCGCCGACCACTTCCAGAACAGAGACAAGCCTCCAAGCCTTTGCTCCGGCTCAGTCCTTGGCCTGGGATGCCCTTTCCCTGACACGTCTGGCTATTTTCAAAGCTTGATTCAAAGGTCATCTCTTTCGCGTAAACTTTTCCAGGGCTCCTAGTCAGGGTCCAAATCTCTGTCCTGGCTCCCTTAGCTCCATGTGCAGAGCTGCATTATTACATTTGCATTGAGCTATAATGACCGGCTTTTAGGTCATCTCTCTTTCTAAATTATGAGCTTCTCTAAATCAGAAACAACCGCTTCTTTGTCTTTATTCCTCTAGAGTTTACTAGTTTTGTTATGTGGTAGGCGCTCTGTCAAGTGTGGTTGAATGGATAGGTAAGAGAGTAAGAGGTAAACTTAGTCCGTTACAAGCCTCCAGCGCGTTCCCTCCCTAGTGTGTGTGACCGTAACTCTGGGCACCACGGCCTTTATACAAAACGGAGGTGATTTTGCCAGTTACACCGGAGTTGTGTGTACTTCACGTCGCATGAAATAAATATGCTGATCTGATCTGGGACAGTATTTTATATATATATATACACACACATACATACATATATTTTAAAATTTTTTTATTGGCGTTCAATTTGCCAACATATAGCATAACACCCAGTGCTCATCCCACCAAGTGCCCCCTCAGTGCCCGTCACCCAGTTACCCCCAACTCCCACCCCCCTCCCTTTCCACTACCCCTTGTTCATTTCCCAGAGTTAGGAGTCTCTCATGTTTTCTCACCCTCACTGATATTTTTTTTTAATTCATTTATGATAGTCACAGAGAAAGAGAGAGAGAGGCAGAGACACAGGCAGAGGGAGAAGCAGGCTCCATGCACCGGAAGCCCGACGTGGGATTTGATCCCGTGTCTCCAGGATCATGCCCTGGGCCAAAGGCAGTTGCCAAACTGCTGCGCCACCCAGGGATCCCCTCACTGATATTTTCACTCATTTTTTTCTCCTTTCCCTTTATTCCCTTTCACTAATTTTTATATTCCTCAAATGAATGAGACCATATGTTTGTCCTTCTCTGATTGACTTACTTCACTCAGCATAATACCCTCCAGGTCCATCCATGTCGAAGCAAATGGTGGGTATTTGTTGTTCCTAATGGCTGAGGAATATCCCATTGTATACATAGACCACGGCTTCTCTATCCATCATCTGTCAATGGACACCGAGACTCCTTTCACAGTGTGGCTATTGTGGACATGGCTGCTGTGAACATTGGGGTGCAGGTGTCCCAGTGTTTCCCTGCATCTGTATCTCCGGGGTAAATCCCCAACAGTGCAATTGCTGGGTCATAGGGCAGCTCTATTTTTCCCTCTTTGAGGAACCTCCACACAGTTTTCCAGAGAGGCTGCACCAGGTCACATTCCCACCAACAGTGTGGGGGGCTCCCTTTTCTCCGCATCCTCTCCAACATTTGTGGTTTCCTGCCTTGTTAATTTTCCCCATTCTCACTGGTGTGAGGTGGGATCTCATTGTGGTTTTGATTTGTATTTCCCTGATGGCAAGTGATGCAGAGCATTTTCTCACATGCTTGTTGGCCATGTCTGTGTCTTCCTCTGTGAGATTCCTGTTCATGTCTCTTGCCCATTTCATGATTGGATTGTTTGTTTCTTTGCTGTTGAGTTTAATAAGTTCTTGATAGATCTTGGAAACTAGCCCTTGATCTGATACGTCATTTTCAAATCTCTTCTCCCATCTGTAGGTTGTCTTGTAGTTTTGTTGCCTGTTTCTTTTGCTGTGCAAAAGCTTCTTATCTTGATGAAGTCCCAATAGTTCATTTTTGCTTTTGTTTCTCTTGCCTTCATGGATGCATCTTGCAAGAAGTTGCTGTGGCCAAGTTCAAGAAGGGTGTTCCCTGTGTTCTTCTCTAGGATTTTGATGGAATCTTGTCTCACATTTAGATCTTTCATCCATTTTGAGTTTATCTTCATGTGTGGTATAAGAGAATGGTCCAGTTTCATTCTTCTGCATGTGGATGTCCAATGTTCCCAGCACCATTTATTGAAGAGACTGTCTTTCTTCCAGTGGATAGTCTTTCCTCCTTTATCGAATATTAGTTGACCATAGAGTTGAGGGTCCACTTCTGGGTTCGCTATTCTGTTCCATGGATCTATGTGTCTGTGTTTGTGCCAGTACCACACTGTCTTGATGACCACAGCTTTGTAGCACAACCTGAAATCTGACATTGTGATGCCCCCAGCTAAGGTTTTCTTTTTTAATATTCCCCTGGCTATTTGGGGTCTTTTCTGATTTCACACAAATCTTAAGATGATTTGTCCCAACTCTCTGAAGAAAGTCCATGGTATTTTTTTTTTTTTTTTTTTAAGTCCATGGTATTTTGATAGGGATTGCATTAAACGTGTACATTGCCCTGGGTAGCATGGATATTTTCACAATATTAATTCTTCCAATGCAGGAGCAGGGAATATTTTTCTCTTTGTGTCTTCCTCCATTTCTTTCAGAAGTGTTCTGTAGTGTTTAGGGTATAGATCCTTTACCTCTTTGGTTAGGTGTATTCCTGGGTATCTTATGCTTTTCGGTATATATTATATGAGATAATGGCATAAAATCAACTTAAAAGCAACACAATTATAAGTAGCAGAACAAGGAATTACATTTAATTCATCAGGGTAAATCAAGCATCACCTTTGTGCTCAGCAGCGTGAAAGATACTGTGTGAAATCCCCACCACACTCGCTTCACACAATTATGCACCAAAAAAAAGGAGTTTACAGTTACTGCCTTCCAGGAGTGTGAGATCCTGGAAAAAGAGGTCACAGAGCCCCAGAAGAAAAGGTTAAAATGAGTGCCATAATAAATGGTATAAAATGGTATCTGTTACTATAAATATTTAAAGAAAGAAGGGAAAGATAGAGGCAGGAGTGGTAAGGAAAGACTTTGGGAGACAGTGAAGCCTTTGAGCTGGTCTTTGGTTGGCACGGTGATGATCAGAGCATGAAATACGGGCCCTGGGTGCGAGGAGAAATGATTTTGGGTGGATACGAACACAAGGCTGCACAGCATTAAATTGCATAGCAAGAAGATTTTGCCCTTTTCCACTCTCTTTGCTTTTTTTAGTTTACATTAATAAGAGAGTCTCCATTGGTGCATTTGTAGCAGATGGTAACATTCCTTCTAGTAAATAAATATAGGATAAATCTCAAGCCTAGACTTTGGCAGGCAACCATATTTAACTAAAATTTAATGACACTTATTTTTTACTGCATCGCTTGTTCTGGTATCTTTTATTTATGGCAAGTGATTTTGGTTTTTGTTTATCCCACATTTTCACTTTCAAAGTAAATTAATGTATAAAGTAACAGCCAATTTAAAGGAAGCTAGTGAATAACTAATCATGCATGTGGTATATGGTTATAGGGGAAAATGGTAAATGTAGGCTTAAAGCATTGACCTTTGGGAATCGTAAGGACAGGGGCGTGAAGAAAAGCCTTCCCAACTGTGATGGAAGCTGTGCGGGTAGAGGATTTGAGGTGAACAGGACAGAATCCAGATAGGGATGGGGAGGCAGGGGACAGGCGCGGGCTCTTGGGAGGCCAGAGTGTGGAGGACGTTCCCAGCAGGCTAGTGTCTCTTCCTGGGAGCAGAGGCTTGTGCTTCTCAGCATGTACTGGTGGCATTCCTGTGCCTCACTTGGTGGCTGCATCAGCAAATGCTCTATGGACAGACAGGCTTGTGCACACGGAGGGCGGGCACCGTGGAGACGCCTGGCTGGAGTAGGAGAGAAGAGAACTAGAAGCACGTGCTGGGGGGCAGCACTTTTCGATACTTCGCCTCAGAACGAGAGCTGCCACAGCGGTCAGAGCCATAGTGCTTGCCCCCAGCTGCCCATGGGGGACACGTCACAGGGGTGCAGGGACCACGTGTCTGACCTGCCGCCCACACCTGGCCCAGCCGGATCCAGTGGTGTTGGCCACATGTCTGCACTCAGTGACCTGGTCCTCCACCCCTACCCTTATTTCCTATTCTCACATCTGCCATCTAATGTGATGTGGATGGATTCCTCCTTTTTCTATCTCTTGTTCTAGGGACAGGACATCTAACACAGCCCCCAACGCCCCACAGACAAGAAAGCAAGAAGGCGGGGAGGGAAGGGAGGGAGACTGTGTTCTGAACAGGCAATCGATGTGACATTTCCAAGCCCTGCTGTGTCTCTGGCTGATCTGACCCGAGGTACCAAGTGACGCGACGCAGGGTGGAGGCTCCACTTCTCAGCATCCGATGCTATCAATCTAGACCCTGCTGGCAGCACTGACTACTTCCCTTGAAAAACATTTTAAAAAGAAAAGGTCAGAACCATTTGTTTCTCTGTGTGAATGAATTCACAGAGTCCTGGCAGCTTGTCCCCAGAAGACTCAACACAAACCCAGATGACTCCTCTAAAACTTCCAGAACAAGCTTTCTGGGCAAAGTGAGACTTTCTAAGGCAAATCTCCTAGATCTGAAGTTCCCGACTCACCTGCATCTAGTAACAGAGCAGACCACGGTGTGACCTCGATGAGGTCTAGGGTTGCATTGTTGGGGTTTGAATCCTGGCTTCCCACCCACCAGCTGTGTGACCTTGGGCGTATTACTCGGCATCTTGGAGCCTTTCTCATATGTAAAGTAGATACAGTGAATAATCATAAATGCTGTCTCATGGGGTTCTGATGAAAATCAAATGGAATAAAAAACATAGAGCACTTAGCATGGCGTCTGACATATGGCAAGCAGTTAATAAAGATGGTCACATTGACTGCTAGAGATAGCATCGTCCTGACACCCGACTGTTTCGGTCATCCCCGTGCGATAAACAGCTCGAAGACTTGCGCATTTCAAATAAACATTTCTTCCTCTTTCTCACGATTCTGAGGGTTGACTGAGCTCCGCTGGGTAGTGTTTATCTGGGGTTCCTCCTGTGGTGGCAGTTGGGTGACAACTGAGTGGCCGGAGTCATCTGAAGACTTGACCGAATGGGAACATTCAAAATGGCTTATTTGGGGATCCCTGGGTGGCGCAACGGTTTAGTGCCTGTCTTTGGCCCAGGGCGCGATCCTGGAGACCCGGGATCGAGTCCCACGTCGGGCTCCCGGTGCATGGAGCCTGCTTCTCCCTCTGCCTGTGTCTCTGCCCCCCTCTCTCTCTCTCTCTGTGTGTGTGACTATCATAAATAAATAAAAAATTAAAAAAAATCAAAATGGCTTATTTACTCCCCTATTTTTATGCCTCGGCGGGGATGGTTGGAACACCCGGGGCGGCTGAGGCCTTGTTCTCTCCCTGCAGCCTCCACCTGCTAGCTTGGGCTTCCTCCCAGCGTGGCGGGCTTGGAGAAGTCAGACTGCCGACAGGGTATCTGGCTCCTGTTGCGGAGGATGACCTTTCCTCTACCCTTCAAATGTTCTTCCTGCTGGTCTAAGAATTAAATCAACATGAGACAGTTTGAAGGAAAAAATAAAATCTAATTTCACACACACAGGAGCTCCACATACACGAGAGGTTGAAAGACAGAAAGGTAACATGAGGTGCACATGCCATCCTGAGACAGGAGTCGGATAGGCTCTGGCAGGGAGGCGCTCGCACGGCAGTAGGAGAGCAGGTGCTTGGTAATTCAATGCTTGCCTTGCCATGCAGGTGGGTCCTCTAGGTAAAACTTACCTCTGGTAATAATTCATATTCTGGGAAAGGCGTCCCCGTTCAGATTCCAGCGAGCTAAGGGAGGGGCGAAATCTCCCAGGCTTGCAGGGTGTCAACTGCCTTCAGGGCCAAATAGTCCACATGCCAAAGTGGCACATTTAGTGTGTGTGGGGGGGGGCTCTTGCTCTGAATCCCTTCACTGTTTCCAGGCCAAACATTCCGAGAGATCAACAAGCTGAAAGACTTCTTATGACCCAGCTTTAGAAGCCACGCAGCGTCGCCCCTGCCATATTTGTTTGGTGACACAGGCCAGCCTAGATTGGGCATGGAGACACCTGCACAAAGGTGTCCACACAGATAAATGAATTGGGTCCATCTTGGAGACTAGCAGTAGCTGCCAGCGTCTTCTAATGCATCATTTTTTGAAAATAGCTCTGGATTTTGAACTGGAGACTTGGGTTTGGGGTTTCAGGAGGGACTATCACCCTGGAAGCCCCCACCTGCTCACCTGTGAAATAGGGGCAGTGGTACGCATCTCACAGGCTGTAGTGGAGAGCAAGTGTCCTCACTTACGGACGGCTCCTAGCACAGTGTCGGGCACACGGGGTGCACCCAAGTTCCCCTCCCCGCTCAGAGCAAGGAAACACCGTCACCCACACTCTCCGTCCTCCTCAGAGGGCTCACCTCAACACTAGGCTGCTGACACCCCCTCGTCTCTGAACTCTGCAGGCGTGTGCCAGGAGGTTTAATTTAGCTCGTCACCTATTGGGTTCATAGTTGGCACTGAATAAATAACGCATAATTTAGAAGAAGACTTGTCAAAAAAAAAAAAAAAGAAGAAGACTTGTCAACTCATGCGGCTATGCCACAGTCCTTCTGAATGGAATTTCTAGAGTGAGTTATTTAAATATAATTAAAAAAAAAACGGTTAAGACACCTGATCTAAGAAATCTCAGAAATGCTTTCATTTGCTCTTGACCTCTATTTTTTTGAAAGCTGCCAGGAAGCCGCACACACTCATTTGGGATTTAACACGAATTACCGAGTGCTGGCGAGAACTCAAGGTGACAAATGAGTGACATTGGTTCTTAACGCTGCACTTAGGGCACGGGAGAAAGCCATTTACCATCTCAGTGGCTGCCTCTGTCTCTCTGCTCGGCTTTGGGCCTGCCTGGGTTGGGAGGAGTCAGAGAACTCAGCAGACGCTCTACCCAGCCTGGCGCACCTTGGGTGGGGGAGACCCTGCGGTGCCAGTCACGTATGCATCTTCTTCTCCCAAGCTCTCCCAACTCCGAGGAAACTCTTTATCAAGACAGAAAGCAGCAAAGAGTCTTGCTGCTCCTGGACATTTGGTCATCGGCTTCTCGGGGCAGGGAGGGGCAATATTATATCATCAGATGGATGAGATGTTGATCAAAGAAGGTGTAGACTATGAAGATGTGGGACGGAAACTGAGGAGGTTTCTGTGATGCTGTGTCATCTTCCGTTTCCAATGTGGCCTCATGGAACAAACAGACCCAGGAGATGCTCTGGCTCTGCTCTTGCACGGCCAGGGGCTCTCTCTACCAGATCCTCCCTCCCATGAGTTCAGCTTCCAGAACATGTTGGTGGAATTCCACATCTCATGTTCGGTCCTGTGCTCTGAGCTTCGGGTCACACATCCCACTGCCCACACATCCCAAACAGGCTCTTCTGGGCATCCCATAAATACCTCCCCTGATGTGTATAGAGCTCATGGCCTATCCTTCCAAATCTCTACTTCCAACCCATTCCTGTCCTGGTTATTCACCCAAGATGAATGTCTATTTACCGAGCAATCAAGTCAGGAGCTCCGAAGTCTGTCCTCTCTCTGACTCCAGTCACTACGCTGCTTCAGTTCTCTCTTGGAATTGTCTTTGCATTCAAAGTTTAGCCCTCATCTTCCCTATCCACCTTGCATCCACCTCCGCACCCCATCACATCTCACCTGAACTATGGGAGTGGCTTCCAATGGAGCCTTCTTTTCTACCTCTCCTCTGCCTGAGCCAGCCCCAGGCTCCTCCTCCCCAGGACCAAGGTCCAAATAAAAGGAGAGAAACTGCTGGGGCAGCTGATTAGCTGGATTTCCTACTGGCTGGGGCACATGACTTCCCAACCCTGGTCCTTTGTGTCTTCATCTGCAAAGTGAAGGAACTGGACAAAACTCTTCTAGAAGCCCCTTCCTGCTCCAAGATCCTGTGAATGTTCTGAGGAAGCTTCAGCAGAAGAGATAAAATAGCTTAGCTGATTATAAGCTTCAGGAAGCCTTGTCATATCCGAAAGGGGAAAATCACTGATGTCTCCTCAGTGCCAGTTAATGTCATTGATCCTTTCAATCTAGTTCAGCTCAGCAGAAGACAATGAATTTGGGGGAGAAAAAGAGGCTGACTTTTTCCCTTTAGAAATAGCTGACCTTTCAGATGTATGGTGGTGAGCAGAGAGAGGCCTCTGTATACATCAAAGAGCCTTTGGGGGGCTTACGGAGTGGAGTCAGCACCTGCTCGGAGAACATGGAGCTGACTGGGACCCCAGGCTGTAGGGTTGGCTTTGCTGTGGGACCTGGGTAAATTATTCCCCTTCTCTGGGTCTGCTTCTCTGTCTCCGGTTGGAATCACTGATTTCTAGGCTGATACTAAGTCATCTCAAGGCACGTAAGTGAGCATTAATGGCGTCCTAAAGTCCGTTTCAGGCCTATGGGAAGTTAAGAGTATTTCCATTTCTTTCAAAGCCTTGGTTTGAATCCAGAATACTTAATAAAGAAGAAAAGTAGAAGAAAGTAGCTATGGTGCTTAATATTATGTGTCTGTCAACTTAGCTGGGCCATGGTGGTGGCCAGATATTTAGTCAAACGTTATTTTGGATATTTGCTGTGAAGGTGTTTTTGGAGAAGAGATTAACATTTAAATCAGTGGACTTCGAGTAAAGCAGGTTGCCCTCCACAATGTGGGGGGGCCTCATCCAATTAGCTGAAGGAGGGCCTGACAAAGACTGGCTTCCCCTGAGCAAGAAGGAGCTCTGTTGGCAGACTTCCTTTGGACTAAAACTGCAACCCTCCCCTGGGTCTTCAGCCTGTGACCTACCCTGCAGATTTTGGACTTAAAAGGCCTCCAAAATCACATGAGCCAATTCTTTAAAATCTCTTGTATCTATCATCTCTCTGCCTATCATCTATCTATGTATCGTATCCTATTGGCTCCACAGAGCCCTGACATATACAGGAGCTATCACTACCACCTATAGTGGAATGATAGGCCTTAGAATTGTAAAAAAAAAAAAAACCCACAGGCTCCGCTGCAGTTACCAAAAGAGTCCGGTCACACCTCCCCAACCACTTCCAGGCTGCTCCCTACAGGGAAGTGAGACAGCATAAAAGTCTGGAGTCTAGGACCTTCCTACACTAAAGGAGTCTCCGGGACCTTCCTACACTAAAGGAGCCACAGGTACGTGCCACAGGTAAGAGAGGAGGCCTAGAGTAGGGATGGAACACCTATTCTGGTAACAAATAGCATTGACGAGGTTAGGTATTATTCTATGTACTCTCTTCACACTGTATGATTTGATCATCAAACTCTAGGATGCAGATCCATTAACATCCACACTCCACAGATGAGGACCCTGATGCACTGCAGGGTCAGTGCCCTACCCCTTTACCTGCAGCTGACACTGTGTGGTCTTCTCCTGGTATGTGCCAGGAGCCCCACGTGTTACCTTGCTTGCTGCTGACCACCCTCTGAGCTAGACACCATTGTCCATATTGGGCACATGAAGGGCTAAGACTCAGAGAGGTGACATAGACTCATAAGGTCATAGAGCTTGTAGTGGCACAATCAAGATGCGATTCCAAGTCCCTCTGACCACGTCCAAGCTCTTCCTAGCCAGCTGTTCTGCTCTCACCCATATATGTTGTATAGGGACGACGGTACCTATAGGGGTGCAGGCTATCTCTGCTGTTTGCAAGTCCACTGACCCTGCTGGTCACATTTCATTATAATTGTTGTCATAAATCACCATCATTTCTTTAGTAATCATACCTGTTTGCATAATACTGTGCAGGTTGTCAGGGACCTCAAGGTACTGGCTTTACTCAGTGCTCATAACATAACATCCATAACATCCTCCATTCTGCAGGGGCTGGTTGAGGCCAAGGGCTGGAAGCTGATGTTTACCAAATAGACGGTGCTCTACAATATGCCTTGTCTAATTTATTTCTCTCCGCAATCCTGTGAGATGATTGCCTCCTTTGACAGATGAAGAAACCGAGCACATAAGAATAACCATTTCCAGGTAAGATCATGGAAAGAATGGATTGTCCTATAAGATTTGTTAAAATTCTTTGCACTGTCCCACTTCTTGTCATTTCTGGGACCCTGGGGACCCTGCCTCCCATCGAGTTCGCCCACCTTCCTTGTAAGGAAGTATTCCTAAGTCTCCCCTTCCAAATTCCAATTCCTAATTTTGGTTATCTCAACTCATTGTTGAGAAGTAAATATAGGGGATGAATGAATCCTAGAGGGGAGCAGAGAGACTGCTAGTCCCTTCCTTGTGGCTTTGTAGGGAGGAAGCACTTTCATCTTGAATCAGAAGTCATGTGACCATGTGGTTGGGAGCTGCTGAGACCATGTGAGGCATCTCCCTCACTGCTCCCCACTTCTACCCCAACTTCACTCAACCCAAAACCATAAACCTAGGGATCGTCCGTGACTCCCCCCCTCATCTCTGACATGTCTAATCCAGTACCACCTTGGCTAAATGTACCTGTTAGACTCTTCTAGAAGCTACAGCCCCCACCCTAGGACCGTCATCTCTCTCCAGGATTATGCCAACAACTGCCCTCAATCCCATCCCCACACACTTTACTTCTTTGTAAGCACCTGCTCCATCTGCCCTCTGGTTTGCAGTGCTGGTCGCTCTCTGACCTGTCCACACCTAGACCCCCGGCACTCTATTCCCACCTACCTGCCTGGACATTCACCTTGAGATTAACTTAATGTAAGCCTGTCTCACTAAACTGAAGCCTTCATGAGAGCATAGCCATGTCTCTTATTTATCACTATATCCCAGGCCTAGCACATAAAAAGACTCGATAAACATTTACTGAGTGGATGGATGAACAGATGAGCTAGTGGTATTATGGCAAGTATCTGAACATCTTGGGGTTTTTCTGCCTTCCACTTCTTTAACCCCTAGTGAGCTTCTCCAGGACCAGGCCCCTCTGGGGACTGAGGCCTAGACTGTTGGTGTGGTACAGTTTGCATGCCACCGTGGGCCAGTTTCAGGCAACTGTTGCTCATTGAGTTTCCTTGTTCCACCCCCCAGAGTATCTTGTGGCCAGCCTTCCTCCCTGCCTCTGCCCTCTAAATAGCCCAATTCATTCCCCTCCTCTGCACACGTCTCCCAACACCTGCCCTTTCTTGAACACTGAGCCACATCTCACACCCACATCCCTACGGCTGCATTCAGATCTCCCTCCTGAGGACACACTGAATTCTATTCACTCCTCTTCCTCTTCCCCTGGATCTGATCCTCCTTGAGGCAGTTGTGGAGAGCATGCAAAGGAGACAGGTGGCTGAGAACTTTAGCAGTCGGGGCCCTCAATCCTTTCATCGCTAATGGGTCACTTCCCCAGGATGGCAGATGATATTTACCCCAAAGATGCAAATGTAGTGATCTGAAGTGCACTTGCACCCCGATGTTTATAGCAGCAGTGTCCACAATAGCCAAACTGTGGAAAAGGCCCGGGTGTCCACCAACAGAAGAATGGATAAAGAAGTTGTGGTCTATGTACACAATGGAATAGTATTCAGCCACCAGAATGGATGAAATCTTACCATTTGCATCAATGTGGTTGGAACTAGAAGGTATAATGCTGAGTGAAATACGTCGATCGGAGAAAGGTACTTATATTGTTTCACTAACATGTAGAATATGAGAAACAGTGCAGAGGATCATGGAGGAAGGGAGGGAAAACTGAATGGGAAGAAATCAGGAGATAAACCACGAGAGACCCTTAACTATAGGAAGGAAACAGCATTGCTGGAGGGGTGGGGGGACGGGATAACTAGGTGATGAGCATTAAGGAGGACACGTAACGTGATGAGCACTGGGCGTCATATGCAACTGATGAATTACTGAACTCCACATCTGAAACTAATAATGTTGGCTAATTGAAGTTAAATAAAAAAATCCATCTCTATATTATTCTCCAGCAATTTGTATCATCTCAGTTCTCTGCCAGAATCTAACTCCAATTGATGGAATCATTAGACACACAGAAGAGGATGATGTTCATGTTTGTGGAATGATGAAAGCGCCGAGGTCACTCTCGTTGCCCTAGACCCTGGGCCCTAGTCTCTGGACCTGCGTATCAGCCATGCTGCCATGAGATAGGGGCACTGGCCCCCGGCTCTCCCAATGTCTTGTTCCCTGCACATCTAAGTCTTGGGCTAAGGCCAGGATCGTGCGTTCTATTTTCTGACTATGACATAAGTGAGGTCATGGCAGCAGAACTACGCAACTCTTAAGCAACATGAAGAATTCTGCAATTTTCCTCCAGGGGGAAGAGAAACTGTAAGAACACACACAGTTCCTTCTCAGAATAGCCCTTAGTTGTCCCAGTGAATTGGGTATCACTGGGGTCGATAACATCAAAAAGCATGCACTGAGTGCACTTGCCAAAAACTGCCCCTGAAATGCCCTCTCCAGGGGGATTGGTGGGAGAAGGAAGGAACATTTTAGGTTTTGCACACTTTTGTTTCACAGATCTGTTTCGTTTTTATAATTTAGAACAGTAACATAAAATTTTCCTTCTCTCTTAGGCATAGAATCAGATAACTGCAGGACCTTAAGGGGTGGTAGGCCTTTGGAGACCCTCCATCCCTGGCCCTCTTGGACAGAGGAGGAAACTGGGGTGACAAAGGGGAGGGACTTGCAAAAGGTCAAGCAGCTCAAGGTCATACACCAGGCAGGAGGCTTTGGAATCCATTTCCTAGACATATTCATTTATAAAACCAATTGTCCTGCAGCTGGTCCAGTGGAACATGGGCAGCCCAGAAACTGTGGTCCGAAATTTCCCCCAAGATAAAAGAAAAGGCAATTAAAGGTGTGTTAAAAAACAGAGTGTGACCATTTTGGAGGCAGACTTGTTAAAGCTCAACATCGAGCGAGAAAATACTGAGAGAACATGAACAGGGTAAGGGAGGCCATTGGGACTAAGGAGCAGCACTCTCTGTCTTTGTGGCTACTGGTATTTTTACACTAACTTATCTACTTTTATCTTGCTGGGCAAGAGTTCTCTAGCACGGTTCAGTTGTGTTGATGAGGATCGTAGAATAAATAACGTAGACCTTAAGCTGTGTGGGTGGAGATGGTTTCCATCTACATTGGGAAGACCACCCTGGAGTGTTATGCTCAGTTCTGGGCAACCAACTCTAAGGAATGTGAACAAATTGGGGCAGGTTCCAAGGTTAATGACCAGGACAAGGAAGCAAGGCCTGGTGGGAAATGACCAGAAGAATTGGGGGTATTCAGCTTTAGAGATTTGGGAAGTCTTAGACCTGCCCCATGACAACGGTCTGCTATGGGGATGAAGCAGTTGCCCTTGTTCTCTAGGGGCTTAGAAGGCGGACTTAGGACCAACAGATGAGAGACACAGAAAAAGGCCTTAGTTTAGCCTAAGAAAGAACTTTCTAAGAATTGGAAGGGTTGAGCTGTCTCACAGGTGCTCAGGCTCAGCTCTGCACCAGAAGACTACTCCACTGGGTGATGCTGACACGACTGCAGAGGCCATTCTTGCATTTACTTGTGGATTCTTCTCTTTTTAAAATACTACTCATACTTTAAGATCAAGCTCGAGGGATGCCTGGGTGGCTCAGAGGTTTAACGTCTGCCTTCCACCCGGGGCATTATCCTGGAGTCCCAGGATCCAGTCCCACGTCGGGCTCCCTGCAGGGAGCCTGCTCCTCCCTCTGCCTGTGTCTCTGCCTCTCTCTCTCTCTGTGTCTCTCATGAATAAATAAATAAAATCTTAAAAAAAAAAACCCTTCTATAAAAAAAAAAAACAAGATCAAGCTCTAATGCTACCTCTCCTCATGAAGCTGATTGATTCCTCCTCAACCAAAAATGATCAATAACCCTTATTGCCTATATTATTTCCATGTCATTATCAGAGTCTGCTTTCCATCGAGGGGCTCTGCCTCTGGCCCGCTGTGTGACTTTGAGCAGACCCATCTGTCTCTCAGGCCTGGATTTCTCATCTGTAAGGTAATAGGTTTAGGTGGGAGGTTGAGTCAGCCTTGGATCAAGTGACCCGAAAAAGTAGAAAAAGCCAAGAACACAGATGGATGTGAAAGCTGTTCTCAGGGGCCTACAGAGAAGTCTTGGGAAAGAGGATGACTTGTTCTTTTTGCATCTGAAGGGCAGAAATCATGCAAGGACCTGATTCCAGTTTGGTATCAGAGGGGACACCCGCTGTTTCCAAAGGCCTCAGCTGCCTCAAGGGGAGGCGGGAAGGCAGTGAGCGCTCCATCCCCACGGGGTCTGGCGGAGGCCGGGGAAGGGAGTGTGAGCAACCAGGTCAAGTAGGAGGTTTGAGGCTGCAAGGAACAGAATCACAAATTAGAAGTTGCCTGAACAATAAGGAATTTGTCTATCATAATAAGAAGTCCTGTCACCTAACATAATCCCGACAGGCGGCGAGTCCACTGGTGGATGGTGCAGCACACGAAGGACGTCGGGGCCCGGGGACAGCCTCTCTGGGATTCTCTGGGTTTTCCCAAGGAGGCAGCCACAGTTGCAAGTGACAGTTTCTCGCACAACTACACCCAAAATGGGAAGGAGCAAGTGTTGAGTCTCTTCTACAAATGAAGAGAATCTTCCCAGAAGCCTTCACAGGTTTCCCTTTCCACGTCACAGGCTGGGATAGAGTCACACTGGTGGGCCTCAGCCACTCACTGGCAAAAAGACAGGAATTAGCTTAAATCAGTCCCTATGCATGGGGGGTACCCATGAAGTCACGGACGCCCCGTACCTCACCAGGCTGGGGTACCGATAGCAAGGAAGGGGTGGCTACTGGGCCACAGCATGAATTTCTGATTGGACAACTCCTGAAGCTGAGTCCAACTCTTTGATTCTATTTCTAGGGTTTTTTTTTTTTTCCAGTTTGAGAATCCTCATTTTTACAAGTAGCTGCTTAAAAAAAAAAAACCTCTGCTTTTCTGACTTTCTTACAGCCAAGTTTGCCTCGCCCACTCCCTGACTGTGAGGCTGCAGTTAGCCCCTGGTGACACATGGGGCATGTGAATGCTGGGGACACTGTCCTGATGGGCTGGGTGCAGGCCCAAGAGCAAATGAAGGCAGCTGATTGCAGGTTAACTCTCTCCCTCAGCTTCTCTGCAAAAAAGAAAGAAGAGAGGGGGAGAAGGAGAAGGAGAGACGGAGAGAAGAATGGAGGGAGAGAGAGGAAAGGATGGAGGGAGAGAAGGAGGGAAAGAGGGAGAGAGAGAGGAAGGAAAGAAGGAAGGAAGGAAGGAAATTGGGAAGCCCAGCGTGAGCTGAGACAATGCTGTGTGCAGGGGACATACCCTCTTTGACCCAGCTCTGAACCACGTCCTTCTGGGCCCCAAGACAGGCAGACATTTCAGAAGCTGAAATGAGATAGAAAGGTGCTTGATGGGCTGGTCCGTCTTACCAGTCTCGGATGCCCGAGATAACCGGAGATGGCCGGGGTTGTCCTGAGCAAACCAAAGCCAGCAGCCCAAAGCCAAACTCAGCCTCAGCATCCAGGCCCCGAAGGGCAGGACGCAGAAAGGGGAATGGCTGGGCCTTTGCATGGTCCTCTGTGGGACAGAGCCCCACCTCCCAGGAAGATCCACACAGCCAGGATTCTTGCAGATGAGGAAGGGAGAGGCTAGATTCCAGGAAAGCAAGCAGTAAGGGGCCAGTGTCCAGCATGGGGCTTCCGAGGCTCTGGCTCTGCTCCCCACCAGCCAGTGCCCTTCACCCCGGCCCACCCACTCCCTGCCCCGGCTCCCTGAGTTCTCACGTGGGGACAGTCATCCACAGGGCGTGCATTTGCCAAACAGCAAGCAGGGGAGGAGGAATGCAGAACACGAGGCAGCTGTAATTTCTCCCCCATTCTGTAATTTCACATCCGAGCACACAGCCCGTGACAGATGGAGCTGGAAGGAAGGGCAGAGTTGCAGGCCGTGCTGGGGCGATGCGAGGACTGGCATTGGATCGACTGTTTGTATTGACGACGATAGGCTGCCAATGGACATTGGTTGGAGACCCAGACACTGGAGCCTCGAGTGTGCTCGACCTTGTGCTAAGTGGAGTTGAAGTGACAGACTGGGGCGTGCCCTCAGCCGGCTGGGAGGTGAAGCACACACGCAAACACGCATGAAAAAAATAAATCAGGCTGCGTGGGCTCTGGGAAGGCCGGACAACGTCCCACTGAATCACTATGGCTCCCCCAGCACTTACATGGAGATTTAATCCTTACTTGTTTCTTAGTATGAGCCCAGCTCTGTGTCAAGCCTCTTACATGGGTGATTTCATTTAAACCTTTACCCAAACTCTTTGTGTCTAGTGATATTATTGACAAGTAAGACCCAGCAAAAAGTAGGGGATGCAAGACTTGGCCCGAGAGCTTCTGATTCCAGAGCTTGCAGCCTTATGCATTATACTGCACTGCCTCTAGCATCAGGCATATAGTAGATCCTCAAAATGTATTTTCTAGATGCCAGACTGAATGCATGAGACACCAAAAGAGATGATTTTAGCAAAGCCCTGTCCGTGGGAGCTCAGAAAAGAGAATTCTGGTTGGGGTGGATTAAGGAAGCTTTCGCAAAATCGTATTTAGGCTCAAGGTTTGTAGAGTAGAGAGGGAGATGGAGAGAAAGGCACCTGTGGCAGAGAGATGCCAAAAGGCCCCATAACCTCTTGCCTTGGTGTTCACGTCCTTGCACGCTCCCTTTCTCTTGACGGTGGGCAAGACTGGCTTGCTTCTAACCAAGAAAGTATGCAGGGGTGACTGCCCGGTGCCGCGTCCATAATTACATGACATGGTTGTAATGCCCGTCTTACCCGGACCCACTCCTTTGCTGGCTCTGAACAAAGGAGCCTAATGTCTGGGAGGCCCACGTGGCAAAGAGGAAGGAGCAGGCCCTGGCCAAGAACCACTAGAAATGAGGGCAGCGTCTCTACAGCCAACAAGAAGCTGAGGCCCTTCCCTTGGTCCGACCGCCTGCAAGGGCCTGAATCCTACTAACAACCACGTAAGCTGGGAGGATCCTTCTCCAGGCGAATCTTGAGACGAGACCACAGGAATTATGAGACCACACATTGTGCTGTTTGAAGCCACTGCATGTGAGGCAACATTGTTATAGGAGTAGATAAGCGTCACTGGCAGGGACAACGGCGGACGCAGAGGCCTGAAGTTGGCTCCCCAGGAGCTCCGAGGTCAATGGGAAGCCAGCAGGAAGACAGGGATCTAAGGGACCTAAGAGTTCCGTGCAGGAGGCTCGGAGCACCAGGAGCACCAGGAGCTGCGGAGGCTACTCCGGGAGGAGCCAGAGAGCAGGGCCGGTGGTTGGCGGCGGCCGAGCGGAAGGCTATGGCTCAACGCAGGGGGTGGACGTGGAGGCGACCCTGGGAGGACGGTCGGGGCTACGCTGAAGCCCAAATCATATTTTCGAACAGATCAGACCACAGTCCTCCCCGCTCCTGCCCGAAGCTGTTTTGTGCTCTGGGGGGAGCAGCTTGGAGGGGAGCTGGGAGCCCCAAGATGACGGGGCTGGCGGGCACGTCTGCCCCAGAGCCCCTCCAGCGATGGCGAATGCCTCAGGCTCTCGTGGCTCCCGTCCCACTCCCCCTCCACACCTGGCTCAGGAGCTGGCCCCAGGGCAGCCCCGGACAAACGCAAGTTGGGCCATGACGGCCCTCGCCTTCCCCGAGCTGCATGGCGAGGCCACCTGCTTTCCTGTGGGCCGCGCCAGCACCTCTGCTAGCGAGGCAGACACTCCTCTCCTCTCTTCTCGTCATTTCTTCTGCATCAACAGTGACTTGGGCCTCTGTAGGGACACCTCTCGGCTGCTCTACTGGGTACTCACCAGGGCTGGGGACCTTCTCCAAGCCGGGGTGGCCCTCAGGGGATAGGATGGCACTTGGTGGGCATCCTTCATCTGCAGAGCCCTGTGAGCAACGCCGACACATCCGTGTCCCCAGCAGCTGCCGTCCGATTCCCCAGCACGGGCTAGAAGCTTCTTCCTACTGGTCCCCAGGTGGGCTAAATACCCCCTGTGAACTGAGCCTTTTCTGGGGCCGTGTGAGGCTACAAAGAGCACTTTCCTATCAAGCATCCCTTCTGAGGCTGTAAGAACTGGGATTGCTGGCTGAAGCCACGCACCCTCTTCTGCGTAGGGAGAAGAATCCAGTTAATGCTGGAGCAGCTCACGCTGTTGCAAGAACTTGGCCCTTCCCCCAGATCCCGGCCTTTTTCACACAGAAGCTCCAGAGGCTCAAGAGGAAAGCCCATGTTTTCCTCAAAAGCAAACATGAGCTCAATGGATCTTTGGCGCATCCGACGGAATCGCTAATAAGCAGGTGATTCAGAAGCGACGGGCTGGAAGAGATGCCGGGAGGCTAGACCCTGAGCCAGAGAGGCAGACCTTGACGCCCTAGTCACCCCCCACACACCAGGGTTTCCCATTCATTATGGGAAGGTTAGATTAACTAGTGCAGGATTCGGGTGCTTCACATCACAGCCCCAATCATTCTAGTCTCATCCTCTGCTGTCCCTCTAAGCCATCGGTCACCTTGGGGCAGTTGTGCTCCCAAGTAAGCCCAACTCATCACCCTATAGGTGTTTGTTCCAGCTACTGAAACATCCTTTGTTTTAGGGTGGATTTTCAGATCTGAGACACAGATTCATTTTTTTTAAAGATTTTATTTATTTATTCATGAGAGACGAAGAGAGAGAGAGAGGCAGGGACCCAGGCAGAGGGAGAAGCAGGCTCCACGCGGGGAGCCCGACGCCAGCCTCGATCCCGATCCCGGGTCTCCAGGATCACGCCCTGGGCTGAAGGCTGCACCAAACTGCTGAGCCACCCGGGCTCCCGGGAGACACGGATTCAAATGCAAATATTTTGGGGAGGGAAGGTGGCGGGGATGACGAGAAAACACCAGTGGGGATAGTGGGGAAAAGGCAGGAAATCAGTTAAGGGAATGTTAATGTGCTGATTCCTATTGTGGGCAACTAGGGCTTGCTTCTACTGGGGAACTCTGGGGTGCAATGTGTGACCCCTATCAGAGCTGTAGCCACCTGAGAGGGGGATCTGGTGTGTTTATTCACAGTCACTGGTGGTGGGGCTCTGGGGGGAACGGGAGGCATCAACCTGCAGCAGCAAGTCCAGCGCGCACGGGAATGGAGTCTGCAAAGGGGATGTGAGCCAGTCATCCTCCCCCTTCAGCCCTTCTTCCCTCCTCTTCCATCCTCAGCTTCTCCAAACTGCAGGCTCATCAGAGTAGTGACATCGCCTCCAAAAAGCTTTTCTGATCCTCAGGCAGGGCCAGCGGCTCTGGTATCCACAGTCACAGTCCAGCTGTTATGACCTCCTCCTGTTCCAGCCCTTAGGTTTAGCCCTTCCCTTGGCCTGATAGCTGACAGCTGAATTGGCATCCGAGCAAGTGGTGACCCCGTGCTCCCCTTCTTTCCTCTCTGCTTTACCCACAGCCACACTCACAACAGCTCTCATCCTGTGCGCGTGAGCAGTAAGAAAAAAATACCTCTTTAAAGTATTATTGGTACTTCTGATGGGATCGATTCTCACTGCGAAAATGAACATTTAAGTGACGTTGTTTGAAGCGGTGCAGGGTAATTGCCATGTTATTATAGAATATTACTTGATGGGATGAGCCCTGGGTGTTATTCTGTATATTGGCAAATTGAACACCGATAAAAAATAAATTTACGAAAAAAAAAAGAATATTAACAGTTGTATTGGCAGGAGAGGTTTTAACTGTGGTCATACAAAAATAAGAATAAATAACTGAATCCAAGTTGCTCCCTCCAAGTTATCTGGAACTGTGATATCTGCATACACTGAAACATCTACCCTCCCTCTGAAGAAAGAGGAGAGCATGCAAATTAAAAAAAAAAAAAGAAAGAAAAAGAAAGAAAAGAAAAACAAGGAAGGGAAGAGCCTCCTAGCAAAGCACAGAGGGTTAAAAACTGGTTCATGTGGATAGTAGAGTGGTCTCTATGATCCCTGGAGTAACCCACAGAGGTGAAGCAAAGGACAGGCTGGTACAAGGCCACCTGAGTCTGTCTTCTTCTTCTTCTTCTTCTTTTTTTTTTTAAGATTTATTTATTTATTTATTCATGATAGACATAGAGAGAGAGAGGCAGAGACACAGGCAGAGGGAGAAGCAGGCTCCATGCCGGGAGCCCGACGTGGGACTCGATCCGGCACTTCAGGATCATGCCCTGGGCCGAAGGCAGGCGCCAAACCGCTCAGCCACCCAGGGATCCCCGAGTCTGTCTTCTAAAAACAATTTCACAAAAATAAATAAAAAATAAAAATAAAATCAATGTCACTGAGTCTTGCAGTGAACCCTGGAAAAGAGCTAGGTCACCTACAGTCCCACAGAGAGAAAGAAGAGTAAGGGACAGTCTTAGTCCCTTCCAGCTGCTGAAACAGGACACAGTAGACCGAGTCACTTATAAACATCAGACGTTGTTTTCTCACGTCCTGGAGGGTGGAAGTCTGAGATGTGGTCTCTTGAAAGGACTTGCTTCCTGGTCCACAGACAGTCCCGTGATCTCATGTGGCAGACGGTGTGGAGAGCTCCCCGGACCTCTTTGATAAGGGTGCAAATCCCACACCCTCATGACCTAGTCATCCCCCAACGTCTCACCTCCTGATATCACCCATTGGGGTTAGGATTTCAAACATGAATTCGGGGCGGGGGGACCCGATCATTCAGTCTGTAGCAGGAGCCAATAGCTGTGGTCAATGGATTACGAAGCTGGAACATCTACCAGAAGAAGTCAGAGACCATGTGTGATCAATAGGGGATCTGCTCACTAATGGATCTGGGTCTAACCCATGAGTTACTGTGCTTCCCCCGCTTAGAGGTTAAAGGTCCACATGACTGTGTTTCCTGAGGAGAAGCGTGGCTCTCACTCAGCTATTGACATTCCTGAGGATCAGGTCCACTGCTCACCAGCAGGTGGAAAGGCCAGAAGGCTGATCAGCCTCTAAAACAAAGAAGCACCCCTGTCCACCAGGGCCACCCAGCGACAAGGGTGGGAGCATGAGACTGGGAAGTTGTGGGGAAAGTCCTTATCTCAGGAAGGAGGCTGGACCATTCGTGTGGCCAAAAAAGATCCAACTCGAGGAGTCAAGGACTCCAGCTGAGTGGCTTCCTGTATGTGTCGCCACTTGCACTCGGAGTGGGTGACTTGCCAGCCTTACTGTCCACATGTCCCAAGCGATAGAGCTCATCACCCCTCCTTGGAGTAGCCGTGGGCCTGCTGGTCTTCGTGGCCTTTCTTGCTAGTTGCATCTGTCTGCTTGGACCATGACTATTGTCCACAGACCTGCTTGGCATGAGGCTTCCCCGCGGCAGACACCCTGCTATCCTCATCTTAGGGTACGCTGTTCCCAACACAGCGCCTGTTGCAGGGAATCTTGTATTGGTGACATCAGTACATACCACATGAGTCAGGTTTAAGCCCTTTGCAATCTCCTTCCTCTTCATGCCACCTGGCCTCTGCAGAAGCTCGAACCTTTCACCTCCTCGCCATTAGTCCCTCCGCTGGCCCCTGTCCACAGAGCCCATTGATAGATGGGTTGGTTTTGACCTTAAAGGGGACAGTTATAAACACACATACCTTTTAGGGTGAGGAGTGGGTTCTGGATACCTGAAAGAAACAAAATCCACCAAAACCCTTGCATTCCTAGTCATCCACCCACCCAGGAGAGAAAATATTTCTCCCAGAGGATTATAATAGAGACTTACATCGTCTTCTTTTTCTCCACCCAAAAATCCTACCATCGCTCAATATGCATCTCTAATACCACCTCGCATGGAGCACGTCTGATCCCCAGCCAGTCGTGACGCTATGTTCTGGAGGCCCCCCCCACACACACGTGCCTTGGTTATGGCACTCACAAGCGGGTGTATACCCAGCCTGGAACTTTCCTTCCTGGGCTCTGGGCGAGAATCCAGCTGACCTTCCCTGTCATCTGGTAGCCCTGCCACACTCTCCAACTCGCCATATAGCTCTTGAGGAGGCTTCTTACACTTAAGAAGACGGGCTTGGGCAAGACGGCTGTAAAATCCCAGATGTGTAGAGCTGGAGGAGGGCTGTCACCCCAGAGTGCTGTCCCTTTGGCAGTGTGCCCAGTATGTACACTACCAGCCTTGGCTCAGACAACCCCGCAGATGGGGAGCAAGTACCTCTGTCCTTGACCTGCTGAGCCTTGGGGAGGCTCCTTAGATACACATCCACCCTTTGAGCCCCATTCTACCCATGGGAGCTGCACAGAACAAATCTCCATCACCCAGAGCAGCCCATCAGATGTTTGGGGACAGCTCTCTTGTCCATGTGAGTCTTCTTTCTCTCCAGACTAAATAACCCCCAGCTTTTACACTGTTTTTAGTCATCCCAATAATGCCGTTGTTTTTAACTGCTCTTGAAAGAACATTCTCCTCAAGGTGAAATAGAAATGAGTAGTCATGTTGGTGTTGACCTGACCCTTGCCGCACCTAAGCAAGGATAAATACTTTCACGTCTCTCCAGTGGTGCAGAAATAATCGGCAAGTGTCGCATTCATACGCACACCCACTGAGGTCATGCCAGCAGAAGGAGACCATGAGTTTGAAGAAGGTGAATGGTTTCTGGATTTGTAGAAAAACAGAAGGCTAGCCCTCACCTGAGTCTTTTTTTCCTTTATATGTAGACAAATATGAAGTGAAAAACCTCAATCAAAA
>JAEUCK010002851.1:0-27748 GCA_017311455.1 Otocyon megalotis megalotis
TCTGCCTCGCAGGCATGCACACTTCTGAGAGTTGAGCATACGGCGTGTGCCTCCCACATCCTGCCTGCAGGTACGCGTCGCTCCTAATAGGCCTAGGCTCGATGCGTGACTGAAGTGCTGGGAGACGCAAAGGGGAAATTCGCGGCCGACAAGACTAGTGCCTACAAGCTCAATCCAGCGATTTCCTACTAATTCCGTCTTAGACTGGTGCTACATACTAAGTTCCCTACGTGAGAAGCTAGCTGAATGCCTAGTGCAAAGGCAACTTACTTCCCAGAGTTGAGCTCAACCCCCATCCCTCACGGTTCCATACTGCCTGCAGAATGTGTTACAAACATCTTCACCGCAGACGGTTGTCAGAGGCTTGGGAGAAGCAAGTGGAATAATGCACACTTCGAATGCGTGGCCGGATGCAGTAGAGTAGTATTCGTAGAACCTCCTGACTTAGAATACTGCTAGTTTCTCATGGCCATAAGAACGCAGCTAGTTGGAAGCTGGCTTCGAGGCATGCTTCCTTTTGAGAGTTAAGCTCAAGGCAGGACCCTCGCGAATCCTGACTGCTTGTAGACGTAGCTGCGAACATGCTCATGTTAGGTGCTGGGAGACATTGTGAGAAATGCATGTGGAAGCCTCAAGCCGTATTCAACTCTACCTTGTGGAATACAGCGATTTCCACCTGCCTTCTTCAATTAGAGTGTAGCTAGGTCCTAACTCCCATGTAGGAGTGGGTGGCAGATATCTGCCTCGCAGGCATACACACTTCTGAGAGTTGAGCATTCGGCTGGTGCCTCCCAAATTCTGCCTGTCGGTATACGTCCCTCCTAAAAGGCCTAGGCTCACTGCGTGACTGAAGTGTTGGGAGATGCAAGGGGAAATTGCCGGCCGACAAGACTAGTACCTACAAGCTCAATGCAGCGATTTCCTACTAATTCCTGTCTTAGACGGGTGCTACGCACTAAGTTCCATACGTGAGAAGCTAGCTGAATGCCTGTCCAAAGGCAACTTACTTACCAGTGTTGAGCTCACACCCAGTCCCTTACAGTTCTACAATGCCTGCAGAATGAGTTAGAACATCCTCACTAGACACGTTTGTCAGAAGCTCATAGGAAACAAGAGGCTAGCTGCAGGCTTCAATGCATGTGTCTCCAGGTGCAGTATAGCGGTATACATGGAACCTCGTGACTTACAATGTAGCTGCATTCTCACGGCCATAAAGACGAAGCTAGATGAGAGCTGCCTTCCAGACTTGCTTCCTTTTGAGAGTTGAGCTCAAGGCAGGACCCTCCCGCATCCCGACTGCCTGTACACATAGCTCCGAACATCCCTATGTTAGGTGCTCGGAGACGTGAGTAATGCATGTCAAGCGTCAGTCCTGTATTCAGGTGTATCTTCTGGAATACAGTGATTTCCACCTGCCTTCTTCAATGAGAGTTTAGCTAGGTTCTAACACCCAGGTATGAGTGCGTAGTAGATATCTGCCTCGCAGGCATACACACTTCTGAGAGTTGAGCATACGGCGTGTGCCTCCCACATCCTGCCTGCAGGTACACGTCGCTCCTAATAGGCCTAGGCTCGATGCGTGACTGAAGTGCTGGGAGACGCAAGGGGAAATTCGCGGCTGACAAGGCTAGTGCCTACAAGCTCAATCCAGCGATTTCCTACTAATTCCCGTCTTAGACTGGTGCTACATACTAAGTTCCCTACGTGAGAAGCTAGCTGAATGCCTAGTGCAAAGGCAACTTACTTCCCAGAGTTGAGCTCAACCCCCGTCCCTCACGGTTCCATACTGCCTGCAGAATGTGTTACAAACATCTTCACCGTAGACGGTTGTCAGAGGCTTGGGAGAAGCAAGTGGAATAATGCACACTTCGAATGCGTGGCCGGATGCAGTTAGAGTAGTATTCGTAGAACCTCCTGACTTAGAATACTGCTAGTTTCTCATGGCCATTAGAACGCAGCTAGTTTAAAGCTTGCTTCGAGGCATGCTTCCTTTTGAGAGATAAGCTCAAGGCAGGACCCTCCCGCATCCTGACTTCTTGTAGACGTAGCTGCGAACATGCTCATGTTAGGTGCTGGGAGAAGTTGGGAGAAATGCATGTGGAAGCCTCAACCCGTATTCAACTGTACCTTGTGGAATACAGCGATTTCCACCTGCCTTCTTCAATGAGAGTGTAGCTAGGTTCTAACACCGAGGTATGAGTGGGTAGTAGATATCTGCCTCGCAGGCATACACACTTCTGAGAGTTGAGCATACGGCGTGTGCCTCCCACATCCTGCCTGCAGGTACACGTCGCTCCTAATAGGCCTAGGCTCGATGCGTGACTGAAGTGCTGGGAGACGCAAGGGGAAATTCGCGGCCGACAAGACTAGTGCCACAAGCTCAATCCACCGATTTCCTACTAATTCCCGTCTTAGACTGGTGCTACATACTAAGTTCCCTACGTGAGAAGCTAGCTGAATGCCTAGTGCAAAGGCAACTTACTTCCCAGAGTTGAGCTCAACCCCGTCCCTCACGGTTCCATACTGCCTGCAGAATGTGTTACAAACATCTTCACCGTAGACGGTTGTCAGAGGCTTGGGAGAAGCAAGTGGAATAATGCACACTTCGAATGCGTGGCCGGATGCAGTAGAGTAGTATTCGTAGAACCTCCTGACTTAGAATACTGCTAGTTTCTCACGGCCATAAGAACGCAGCTAGTTGAAAGCTGGCTTCGAGGCATGCTTCCTTTTGAGAGTTAAGCTCAAGGCAGGACCCTCGCGCATCCTGACTGCTTGTAGACGTAGCTGCGAACATGCTCATGTTAGGTGCTGGGAGACGTTGTGAGAAATGCATGTGGAGGCCTCAACCCGTATTCAACTGTACCTTGTGGAATACAGCGATTTCCACCTGCCTTCTTCAATTAGAGTGTAGCTAGGTCCTAACTCCCATGTATGAGTGGGTAGCAGATATCTGCCTCGCAGGCATACACACTTCTGAGAGTTGAGCATACGGCTGGTGCCTCCCACATCCTGCCTGTCGGTATACGTCGCTCCTAAAAGGCCTAGGCTCACTGCGTGACTGAAGTGTTGGGAGACGCAAGGGGAAATTGCCGGCCGACAAGACTAGTGCCTACAAGCTCAATGCAGCGATTTCCTACTAATTCCTGTCTTAGACTGGTGCTACGCACTAAGTTCCATACGTGAGAAGCTAGCTGAATGCCTTGTCCAAAGGCAACTTACTTACCAGTGTTGAGCTCACACCCAGTCCCTTACAGTTCTACACTGCCTGCAGAATGAGTTACGAACATCCTCACTAGACACGTTTGTCAGAAGCTCATAGGAAACAAGAGGCTAGCTGCAGGCTTCAATGCATGTGTCTCCAGGTGCAGTATAGCGGTATACATGGAACCTCGTGACTTACAATGTAGCTGCATTCTCACGGCCATAAGGACGAAGCTAGATGAGAGCTGCCTTCCAGACTTGCTTCCTTTTGAGAGTTGAGCTCAAAGCAGGACCCTCTCGCATCCCGACTGCTTGTACACGTAGCTGCGAACATCATATGTTAGGTGCTGGGAGACGTGAGTAATGCATGTGGAAGCGTCAGTCCTGTATTCAGGTGTATCTTGTGGAATACAGTGATTTCCACCTGCCTTCTTCAATGAGAGTGTAGCTAGGTTCTAACACCCAGGTATGAGTGCGTAGTAGATATCTGCCTCGCAGGCATACACACTTCTGAGAGTTGAGCATACGGCGTGTGCCTCCCACATCCTGCCTGCAGGTACACGTCGCTCCTAATAGGCCTAGGCTCGATGCGTGACTGAAGTGCTGGGAGACGCAAGGGGAAATTCGCGGCCGACAAGACTAGTGCCTACAAGCTCAATCCACCGATTTCCTACTAATTCCCGTCTTAGACTGGTGCTACATACTAAGTTCCCTACGTGAGAAGCTAGCTGAATGCCTAGTGCAAAGGCAACTTACTTCCCAGAGTTGAGCTCAACCCCGTCCCTCACGGTTCCATACTGCCTGCAGAATGTATTACAAACATCTTCACCGTAGACGGTTGTCAGAGGCTTGGGAGAAGCAAGTGGAATAAGGCACACTTCGAATGCGTGGCCGGATGCAGTACAGTAGTATTCGTAGAACCTCCTGACTTAGAATACTGCTAGTTTCTCACGGCCATAAGAACGCAGCTAGTTGGAAGCTGGCTTCGAGGCATGCTTTCTTTTGAGAGTTAAGCTCATGGCAGGACCCTGGCGCATCCTGACTCCTTGTAGACGTAGCTGCGAACATGCTCATGTTAGGGGCTGGCAGACGTTGTGAGAAATGCATGTGGAGGCCTCAACCCGTATTCAACTGTTCCTTGTGGAATACAGCGATTTCCACCTGCCTTCTTCAATTAGAGTGTAGCTAGGTCCTAACTCCCATGTATGAGTGGGTAGCAGATATCTGCCTCGCAGGTATACACACTTCTGAGAGTTGAGCATACGGCTGGTGCCTCCCACATCCTGCCTGTCGGTATACGTCGCTCCTAAAAGGCCTAGGCTCACTGCGTGACTGAAGTGTTGGGAGACGCAAGGGGAAATTGCCGGCCGACAAGACTAGTGCCTACAAGCTCAATGCAGCGATTTCCTACTAATTCCTGTCTTAGACGGGTGCTACGCACTAAGTGCCATACGTGAGAAGATAGCTGAATGCCTTGTCCAAAGGCAACTTACTTACCAGTGTTGAGGTCACACCCAGTCCCTTACAGTTCTACACTGCCTGCAGAATGAGTTACGAACATCCTCACTAGACACGTTTGTCAGAAGCTCATAGGAAACAAGAGGCTAGCTGCAGGCTTCAATGCATGTGTCTCCAGGTGCAGTATAGCGGTATACATGGAACCTCGTTACTTACAATGTAGCTGCATTCTCACGGCCATAAGGACGAAGCTAGATGAGAGCTGCCTTCCAGACTTGCTTCCTTTTGAGAGTTGAGCTCAAGGCAGGACCCTCCCGCATCCCGACTGCTTGTACACGTAGCTGCGAACATCCTTATGTTAGGTGCTGGGAGACGTGAGTAATGCATGTGGAAGCGTCAGTCCTGTATTCAGGTGTATCTTCTGGAATACAGTGATTTCCACCTGCCTTCTTCAATGAGAGTGTAGCTAGGTTCTAACACCCAGGTATGAGTGCGTAGTAGATATCTGCCTCGCAGGCATACACACTTCTGAGAGTTGAGCATACGGCGTGTGCCTCCCACATCCTGCCTGCAGGTACACGTCGCTCCTAATAGGCCTAGGCTCGATGCGTGACTGAAGTGCTGGGAGACGCAAGGGGAAATTCGCGGCCGACAAGACTAGTGCCTACAAGCTCAATCCACCGATTTCCTACTAATTCCCGTCTTAGACTGGTGCTACATACTAAGTTCCCTACGTGAGAAGCTAGCTGAATGCCTAGTGCAAAGGCAACTTACTTCCCAGAGTTGAGCTCAACCCCCGCCCCTCACGGTTCCATACAGCCTGCAGAATGTGTTACAAACATCTTCACCGTAGACGGTTGTCACAGGCTTGGGAGAAGCAAGTGGAATAATGCACACTTCGAATGCGTGGCCGGATGCAGTACAGTAGTATTCGTAGAACCTCCTGACTTAGAATACTGCTGGTTTCTCACGGCCATAAGAACGCAGCTAGTTGAAAGCTGGCTTTGAGGCATGCTTCCTTTTGAGACTTAAGCTCAAGGCAGGACCCTCGCGCATCCTGACTGCTTGTAGATGTAGCTGTGAACATGCTCATGTTAGGTGCTGGGAGACGTTGTGAGAAATGCATGTGGAAGCCTCAACCCGTATTCAACTGTACCTTGTGGAATACAGCGATTTCCACCTGCCTTCTTCAATTAGAGTGTAGCTAGGTCCTAACTCCCATGTATGAGTGGGTAGCAGATATCTGCCTCGCAGGCATACACACTTCTGAGAGTTGAGCATACGGCTGGTGCCTCCCACATCCTGCCTGTCGGTATACGTCGCTCCTAAAAGGCCTAGGCTCACTGCGTGACTGAAGTGTTGGGAGACGCAAGGGGAAATTGCCGGCCGACAAGACTAGTGCCTACAAGCTCAATGCAGCGATTTCCTACTAATTCCCGTCTTAGACTGGTGCTACGCACTAAGTTCCATACGTGAGAAGCTAGCTGAATGCCTTGTCCAAAGGCAACTTACTTACCAGTGTTGAGCTCACACCCAGTCCCTTACAGTTCTACACTGCCTGCAGAATGAGTTACGAACATCCTCACTAGACACGTTTGTCAGAAGCTCATAGGAAACAAGAGGCTAGCTGCAGGCTTCAATGCTTGTGTCTCCTGGTGCAGTATAGCGGTATACATGGAACCTCGTGACTTACAATGTAGCTGCATTGTCACGGCCATAAGGACGAAGCTAGATGAGAGCTGCCTTCCAGACTTGCTTCCTTTTGAGAGTTGCTCTCAATGCAGGACCCTCTCGCATCCTGACTGCTTGTACACGTAGCTGCGAACATCATTTTGTTAGGTGCTGGGAGACGTGAGTAATGCATGTGGAAGCGTCAGTCCTGTATTCAGGTGTATCTTCTGGAATACAGTGATTTCCACCTGCCTTCTTCAATGAGTGTGTAGCTAGGTTCTAACACCCAGGTATGAGTGGGTAGTAGATATCTGCCTCGCAGGCATACACACTTCTGAGAGTTGAGCATACGGCTGGTGCCTCCCACATCCTGCCTGCAGGTACACGTCGCTCCTAAAGGCCTAGGCTCGATGCGTGACTGAAGTGCTGGGAGACGCAAGGGGAAATTCGCGGCCGACAAGACTAGTGCCTACAAGCTCAATCCACCGATTTCCTACTAATTCCCGTCTTAGACTGGTGCTACATACTAAGTTCCCTACGTGAGAAGCTAGCTGAATGCCTAGTGCAAAGGCAACTTACTTCCCAGAGTTGAGCTCAACCCCCGTCCCTCACGGTTCCATACTGCCTGCAGAATGTGTTACAAACATCTTCACCGTAGACGGTTGTCAGAGGCTTGGGAGAAGCAAGTGGAATAATGCACACTTCGAATGCGTGGCCGGATGCAGTACAGTAGTATTCGTAGAACCTCCTGACTTAGAATACTGCTAGTTTCTCACGGCCATAAGAACGCAGCTAGTTGGAAGCTGGCTTCGAGGCATGCTTTCTTTTGAGAGTTAAGCTCATGGCAGGACCCTGGCGCATCCTGACTCCTTGTAGACGTAGCTGCGAACATGCTCATGTTAGGGGCTGGCAGACGTTGTGAGAAATGCATGTGGAGGCCTCAACCCGTATTCAACTGTTCCTCGTGGAATACAGCGATTTCCACCTGCCTTCTTCAATTAGAGTGTAGCTAGGTCCTAACTCCCATGTATGAGTGGGTAGCAGATATCTGCCTCGCAGGCATACACACTTCTGAGAGTTGAGCATACGGCTGGTGCCTCCCACATCCTGCCTGTCGGTATACGTCGCTCCTAAAAGGCCTTGGCTCACTGCGTGACTGAAGTGTTGGGAGACGCAAGGGGAAATTTCCGGCCGACAAGACTAGTGCCTACAAAGCTCAATGCAGCGATTTCCTACTAATTCCTGTCTTAGAAGGGTGCTACGCACTAAGTGCCATACGTGAGAAGATAGCTGAATGCCTTGTCCAAAGGCAACTTACTTACCAGTGTTGAGCTCACACCCAGTCCCTTACTGTTCTACACTGCCTGCAGAATGAGTTACGAACATCCTCACTAGACACGTTTGTCAGAAGCTCATAGGAAACAAGAGGCTAGCTGCAGGCTTCAATGCATGTGTCTCCAGGTGCAGTATAGCGGTATACATGGAACCTCGTGACTTACAATGTAGCTGCATTCTCACGGCCATAAGGACGAAGCTAGATGAGAGCTGCCTTCCAGACTTGCTTCCTTTTGAGAGTTGAGCTCAAGGCAGGACCCTCCCGCATCCCGACTGCTTGTACACGTAGCTGCGAACATCCTTATTTTAGGTGCTGGGAGACGTGAGTAATGCCTGTGGAAGCGTCAGTCCTTTATTCAGGTGTATCTTCTGGAATACAGTGATTTCCACCTGCCTTCTTCAATGAGAGTGTAGCTAGGCTCTAACACCCAGGTATGAGTGCGTAGTAGATATCTGCCTCGCAGGCATACACACTTCTGAGAGTTGAGCATACGGCGTGTGCCTCCCACATCCTGCCTGCAGGTACACGTCGCTCCTAATAGGCCTAGGCTCGATGCGTGACTGAAGTGCTGGGAGACGCAAGGGGAAATTCGCGGCCGACAAGACTAGTGCCTACAAACTCAATCCAGCGATTTCCTACTAATTCCCGTCTTAGACTGGTGCTACATACTAAGTTCCCTACGTGAGAAGCTAGCTGAATGCCTAGTGCAAAGGCAACTTCCTTCCCAGAGTTGAGCTCAACCCCCGTCCCTCACGGTTCCATACTGCCTGCAGAATGTGTTACAAACATCTTCACCGTAGACGGTTGTCAGAGGCTTGGGAGAAGAAAGTGGAATAATGCACACTTCGAATGCGTGACCGGATGCAGTAGAGTAGTATTCGTAGAACCTCCTGACATAGAATACTGCTAGTTTCTCACGGCCATAAGAACGCAGCTAGTTGGAAGCTGGCTTCGAGGCATGCTTCCTTTTGGGAGTTAAGCTCAAGGCAGGACCCTCGCGCATCCTGACTGCTTGTAGACGTAGCTGCGAACGGGCTCATGTTAGGTGCTGGGAGACGTTGTGAGAAATGCATGTGGAAGCGTCTGTCCTGTATTCAGGTGTATCTTGTGGAATACAATGATTTCCACCTGACTTCTTCAATGAGAGTGTAGCTAGGTTCTAACCCCCATGTATGAGTGGGTAGCAGATATCTGCCTCGCAGGCATACACACTTCTGAGAGTTGAGCATACGGCGTGTGCCTCCCACATCCTGCCTGCAGGTATACGTCGCTCCTAATAGGCCTAGGCTCGATGCGTGACTGAAGTGCTGGGAGACGCAAGGGGAAATTCGCGGCCGACAAGACTAGTGCCTACAAGCTCAATCCAGCGATTTCCTACTAATTCCCGTCTTAGACTGGTGCTACATACTAAGTTCCCTACGTGAGAAGCTAGCTGAATGCCTAGTGCAAAGGCAACTTACTTCCCAGAGTTGAGCTCAACCCCCGTCCCTCACGGTTCCATACTGCCTGCAGAATGTGTTACAAACATCTTCACCGTAGACGGTTGTCAGAGGCTTGGGAGAAGCAAGTGGAATAATGCACACTTTGAATGCGTGGCCGGATGCAGTAGAGTAGTATTCGTAGAACCTCCTGACTTAGAATACTGCTAGTTTCTCACGGCCATAAGAACGCAGCTAGTTGAAAGCTGGCTTCGAGGCATGCTTCCTTTTGAGAGTTAAGCTCAAGGCAGGACCCTCGCGCATCCTGACTGCTTGTAGACGTAGCTGCGAACATGCTCATGTTAGGTGCTGGGAGACGTTGTGAGAAAGGCATGTGGAGGCCTCAAACCGTATTCAAGTGTTCCTTGTGGAATACAGCGATTTCCACCTGCCTTCTTCAATTAGAGTGTAGCTAGGTCCTACCTCCCATGTATGAGTGGGTAGCAGATATCTGCCTCGCAGGCATACACACTTCTGAGAGTTGAGCATACGGCTGGTGCCTCCCACATCCTGCCTGTCGGTATACGTCGCTCCTAAAGGCCTAGGCTCACTGCGTGACTGAAGTGTTGGGAGACGCAAGGGGAAATTGCCGGCCGACAAGACTAGTGCCTACAAGCTCAATGCAGCGATTTCCTACTAATTCCCGTCTTAGACTGGTGCTACGCACTAAGTTCCATACGTGAGAAGCTTGCTGAATGCCTTGTCCAAAGGCAACTTACTTACCAGTGTTGAGCTCACACCCAGTCCCTTACAGTTCTACACTGCCTGCAGAATGAGTTACGAACATCCTCACTAGACACGTTTGTCAGAAGCTCATAGGAAACAAGAGGCTAGCTGCAGGCTTCAATGCTTGTGTCTCCAGGTGCAGTATAGCGGTATACATGGAACCTCGTGACTTACAATGTAGCTGCATTCTCACGGCCATAAGGACGAAGCTAGATGAGAGCTGCCTTCCAGACTTGCTTCCTTTTGAGAGTTGAGCTCAAGGCAGGACCCTCCCGCATCCCGACTGCTTGTACACATAGCTGCGAACATCCCTATGTTAGGTGCTGGGAGACGTGAGTAATGCATGTGGAAGCGTCAGTCCTGTATTCAGGTGTATCTTGTGGAATACAGTGATTTCCACCTGCCTTCTTCAATGAGAGTGTAGCTAGGTTCTAACACCCAGGTATGAGTGGGTAGTAGATATCTGCCTCGCAGGCATACACACTTCTGAGAGTTGAGCATACGGCGTGTGCCTCCCACATCCTGCCTGCAGGTACACGTCGCTCCTAATAGGCCTAGGCTCGATGCGTGACTGAAGTGCTGGGAGACGCAAGGGGAAATTCGCGGCCGACAAGACTAGTGCCTACAAGCTCAATCCAGCGATTTCCTACTAATTCCCGTCTTAGACTGGTGCTACATACTAAGTTCCCTACGTGAGAAGCTAGCTGAATGCCTAGTGCAAAGGCAACTTACTTCCCAGAGTTGAGCTCAACCCCGTCCCTCACGGTTCCATACTGCCTGCAGAATGTGTTACAAACATCTTCACCGTAGACGGTTGTCAGAGGCTTGGGAGAAGCAAGTGGAATAATGCACACTTCGAATGCGTGGCCGGATGCAGTAGAGTAGTATTCGTAGAACCTCCTGACTTAGAATACTGCTAGTTTCTCACGGCCATAAGAACGCAGCTAGTTGAAAGCTGGCTTCGAGGCATGCTTCCTTTTGAGAGTTAAGCTCAAGGCAGGACCCTCGCGCATCCTGACTGCTTGTAGACGTAGCTGCGAACATGCTCATGTTAGGTGCTGGGAGACGTTGTGAGAAATGCATGTGGAGGCCTCAACCCGTATTCAACTGTTCCTTGTGGAATACAGCGATTTCCACCTGCCTTCTTCAATTAGAGTGTAGCTAGGTCCTAACTCCCATGTATGAGTGGGTAGCAGATATCTGCCTCGCAGGCATACACACTTCTGAGAGTTGAGCATACGGCTGGTGCCTCCCACATCCTGCCTGTCGGTATACGTCGCTCCTAAAAGGCCTAGGCTCACTGCGTGACTGAAGTGTTGGGAGACGCAAGGGGAAATTGCCGGCCGACAAGACTAGTGCCTACAAGCTCAATCCACCGATTTCCTACTAATTCCCGTCTTAGACTGGTGCTACATACTAAGTTCCCTACGTGAGAAGCTAGCTGAATGCCTAGTGCAAAGGCAACTTACTTCCCAGAGTTGAGCTCAACCCCCGTCCCTCACGGTTCCATACTGCCTGCAGAATGTGTTACAAACATCTTCACCGTAGACGGTTGTCAGAGGCTTGGGAGAAGCAAGTGGAATAATGCACACTTCGAATGCGTGGCCGGATGCAGTAGAGTAGTATTCGTAGAACCTCCTGACTTAGAATACTGCTAGTTTCTCACGGCCATAAGAACGCAGCTAGTTGAAAGCTGGCTTCGAGGCATGCTTCCTTTTGAGAGTTAAGCTCAAGGCAGGACCCTCGCGCATCCTGACTGCTTGTAGACGTAGCTGCGAACATGCTCATGTTAGGTGCTGGGAGACGTTGTGAGAAATGCATGTGGAAGCCTCAACCCGTATTCAACTGTTCCTTGTGGAATACAGCGATTTCCACCTGCCTTCTTCAATGAGAGTGTAGCTAGGTTCTAACTCCCATGTATGAGTGGGTAGCAGATATCTGCCTCGCAGGCATACACACTTCTGAGAGTTGAGCATACGGCTGGTGCCTCCCACATCCTGCCTGTCGGTATACGTCGCTCCTAAAAGGCCTAGGCTCACTGCGTGACTGAAGTGTTGGGAGACGCAAGGGGAAATTGCCGGCCGACAAGACTAGTGCCTACAAGCTCAATTCAGCGATTTCCTACTAATTCCCGTCTTAGACGGGTGCTACGCACTAAGTGCCATACGTGAGAAGCTTGCTGAATGCCTTGTCCAAAGGCAACTTACTTACCAGTGTTGAGCTCACACCCAGTCCTTACAGTTCTACACTGCCTGCAGAATGAGTTACGAACATCCTCACTAGACACGTTTGTCAGAAGCTCATAGGAAACAAGAGGCTAGCTGCAGGCTTCAATGCATGTGTCTCCAGGTGCAGTATAGCGGTATACATGGAACCTCGTGACTTACAATGTAGCTGCATTCTCACGGCCATAAAGACGAAGCTAGATGAGAGCTGCCTTCCAGACTTGCTTCCTTTTGAGAGTTGAGCTCAAGGCAGGACCCTCCCGCATCCCGACTGCTTGTACACATAGCTGCGAACATCCCTATGTTAGGTGCTGGGAGACGTGAGTAATGCATGTGGAAGCGTCAGTCCTGTATTCAGGTGTATCTTCTGGAATACAGTGATTTCCACCTGCCTTCTTCAATGAGAGTGTAGCTAGGTTCTAACACCTAGGTATGAGTGGGTAGTAGATATCTGCCTCTCAGGCATACACACTTTTGAGAGTTGAGCATACGGCGTGTGCCTCCCACATCCTGCCTCCAGGTACACGTCGCTCCTAATAGGCCTAGGTTCAATGCGTGACTGAAGTGCTGGGAGACGCAAGGGGAAATTCGCGGCCGACACGTCTAGTGCCTACAAGCTCAATCCAGCGATTTCCTACTAATTCCCGTCTTAGACAGGTGCTACATACTAAGTTCCCTACGTGAGAAGCTAGCTGAATGCCTAGTGCAAAGGCAACTTACTTCCCAGAGTTGAGCTCAACCCCCGTCCCTCACGGTTCCATACTGCCTGCAGAATGTGTTACAAACATCTTCACCGTAGACGGTTGTCAGAGGCTTGGGAGAAGCAAGTGGAATAATGCACTCTTCGAATGCGTGGCCGGATGCAGTAGAGTAGTATTCGTAGAACCTCCTGACTTAGAATACTGCTAGATTCTCACGGCCATAAGAACGCAGCTAATTGGAAGCTGGCTTCGAGGCATGCTTCCTTTTGAGAGTTAAGCTCAAGGCAGGACCCTCGTGCATCCTGACTGCTTGTAGAAGTAGCTGCGAACATGCTCATGTTAGGTGCTGGGAGACATTGTGAGAAATGCATGTGGAAGCCTCAACACGTATTCAACTGTACCTTGTGGAATACAGCGATTTCCACCTGCCTTCTTCAATTAGAGTGTAGCTAGGTCCTAACTCCCATGTATGAGTGGGTAGCAGATATCTGCCTCGCAGGCATACACACTTCTGAGAGTTGAGCATACGGCTGGTGCCTCCCACATCCTGCCTGTCGCTATACGTCGCTCCTAAGAGGCCTAGGCTCACTGCGTGACTGAAGTGTTGGGAGACGCAAGGGGAAATTGCCGGCCGACAAGACTAGTGCCTACAAGCTCAATGCAGCGATTTCCTACTAATTCCCGTCTTAGACGGGTGCTACGCACTAAGTGCCATACGTGAGAAGCTTGCTGAATGCCTTGTCCAAAGGCAACTTACTTACCAGTGTTGAGCTCACACCCAGTCCCTTACAGTTCTACACTGCCTGCAGAATGAGTTACGAACATCCTCACTAGACACGTTTGTCAGAAGCTCATAGGAAACAAGAGGCTAGCTGCAGGCTTCAATGCATGTGTCTCCAGGTGCAGTATAGCGGTATACATGGAACCTCGTGACTTACAATGTAGCTGCATTCTCACGGCCATAAAGACGAAGCTAGATGAGAGCGGCCTTCCAGACTTGCTTCCTTTTGAGAGTTGAGCTCAAGGCAGGACCCTCCCGCATCCCGACTGCTTGTACACATAGCTGCGAACATCCCTATATTAGGTGCTGGGAGACGTGAGTAATGCATGTGGAAGCGTCAGTCCTGTATTCAGGTGTATCTTCTGGAATACAGTGATTTCCACCTGCCTTCTTGAATTAGAGTGTAGCTAGGTGCTAACACCCAGGTATGAGTGCGGAGTAGATATCTGGCTCGCAGGCATACACACTTCTGAGAGCTGAGCATACGGCGTGTGCCTCCCGCATCCTGCCTGCAGGTACACGTCGCTCCTAATAGGCCTAGGCTCGATGCGTGACAGAAGTGCTGGGAGACGCAAGGGGAAATTCGCGGCCGACAAGACTAGTGCCAACAAGCTCAATCCAGCAATTTCCTACTAATTCATGTCTTAGACTGGTGCTACATATTAAGTTCCCTACGTGAGAATCTAGCTGAATGCCTAGTGCAAAGGCAACTTACTTCCCAGAGTTGAGCTCAAACCCCGTCAATCACGGTTCCATACTGCCTGCAGAATGTGTTACAAACATCTTCACCGTAGACGGTTGTCAGAGGCTTGGGAGAAGCAAGTGGAATAATGCACACTTCGAATGCGTGGCCGGATGCAGTAGAGTAGTATTCGTAGAACCTCCTGACTTAGAATACTGCTAGATTCTCACGGCCATAAGAACGCAGCTAATTGGAAGCTGGCTTCGAGGCATGCTTACTTTTGAGAGTTAAGCTCAGGCAGGACCCTCGTGCATCCTGACTGCTTGTAGAAGTAGCTGCGAACATGCACATGTTAGGTGCTGGGAGACATTGTGAGAAATGCATGTGGAAGCCTCAACACGTATTCAACTGTACCTTGTGGAATACAGCGATTTCCACCTGCCTTCTTCAATTAGAGTGTAGCTAGGTCCTAACTCCCATGTATGAGTGGGTAGCAGATATCTGCCTCGCAGGCATACACACTTCTGAGAGTTGCGCATACGGCTTGTGCCTCCCACATCCTGCCTGTCGGTATACGTTGCTCCTAAAAGGCCTAGGCTCACTGCGTGACTGAAGTGTTGGGATACGCAAGGGGCAATTGCCGGCCGACAAGACTAGAGCCTACAAGCTCAATGCAGCGATTTCCTACTAATTCCTGTCTTAGACGCTTGCTACGCACTAAGTTCCCTACGTGAGAAGCTAGCTGAATGCCTTGTGCAAAGGCAACTTACTTACCAGTGTTGAGATCACACCCAGTCCCTTACAGTTCTACACTGCCTGCAGAATGAGTTACGAACATCCTCACTATACACGTTTGTCAGAAGCTCATAGGAAACAGGAGGCTAGCAGCAGGCTTCAATGCTTGTGTCTCCAGGTGCAGTATAGCGGTATACATGGAACCTCGTGACTTACAATGTAGCTGCATTCTCACGGCCATAAGGACGAAGCTAGTTGAGAGCTGCCTTCCAGACTTGCTTCCTTTTGAGAGTTGAGCTCAAGGCAGGACCCTCCCGCATCCCGACTGCTTGTACACATAGCTGCGAACATCCCTATGTTAGGTGCTGGGAGACGTGAGTAATGCATGTGGAAGCGTCAGTCCTGCATTCAGGTGTATCTTGTGGAATACAGTGATTTCCACCTGCCTTCTTCAATGAGAGTGTAGCTAGGTTCTAACACCCAGGTATGAGTGCGTAGTAGATATCTGGCTCGCAGGCATACACACTTCTGAGAGTTGAGCATACGGCGTGTGCCTCCCACATCCTGCCTGCAGGTACACGTCGCTCCTAATAGGCCTAGGCTCGATGCGTGACAGAAGTGCTGGGAGACGCAAGGGGAAATTCGCGGCCGACAAGACTAGTGCCTACAAGCTCAATCCAGCGATTTCCTACTAATTCCCGTCTTAGACTGGTGTTACATACTAAGTTCCCTACGTGAGAAGCTAGCAGAATGCCTAGTGCAAAGGCAACTTACTTCCCAGACTTGAGCTCAACCCCCGTCCCTCACGGTTCCATACTGCCTGCAGAATGTGTTACAAACATCTTCACCATAGACGGTTGTCAGAGGCTTGGGAGAAGCAAGTGGAATAATGCACACTTCGAATGCGTGGCCGGATGCAGTAGAGTAGTATTCGTAGACCCTCCTGACGTAGAATACTGCTAGTTTCTCACGGCCATAAGAACGCAGCTAGTTGAAAGCTGGCTTCGAGGCATGCTTCCTTTGAGAGTTAAGCTCAAGGCAGGACCCTCGCGCATCCTGACTGCTTGTAGACGTAGCTGCGAACATGCTCATGTTAGGTGCTGGGAGACGTTGTGAGAAATGCATGTGGAAGCCTCAACCCGTATTCAACTGTGCCTTGTGGAATACAGCGATTTGCACCTGCCTTCTTCAATGAGAGTGTAGCTAGGTCCTAACTCCCATGTATGAGTGGGTTGCAGATATCTGCCTCGCTGGCATACACACTTCTGAGTGTTGCGCATACGGCTTGTGCCTCCCACATCCTGCCTGTCGGTATACGTTGCTACTAAAAGGCCTAGGCTCACTGCGTGACTGAAGTGTTGTCAGACGCAAGGGGAAATTGCCGGCCGACAAGACTAGTGCCTACAAGCTCAATCCAGCGATTTCCTACTAATTCCCGTCTTAGACTGGTACTACATACTAAGTTCCCTACGTGAGAAGCTAGCAGAATGCCTAGTGCAAAGGCAACTTACTTCCCAGAGTTGAGCACAACCCCCGTCCCTCACGGTTCCATACTGCCTGCAGAATGTGTTACAAACATCTTCACCGTAGACGGTTGTCAGAGGCTTGGGAGAAGCAAGTGGAATAATGCACACTTCGAATGCGTGGCCGGATGCAGTAGAGAAGTATTCGTAGAACCTCCTGACTTAGAATACTGCTAGTTTCTAACGGCCATAAGAACGCAGCTAGTTGAAAGCTGGCTTCGAGGCATGCTTCCTTTTGAGAGTTAAGCTCAGGGCAGGACCCTCGCACATCCTGACTGCTTGTAGACGTAGCTGCGAACATGCTCATGTTAGGTGCTGGGAGACGTTGTGAGAGATGCATGTGGAAGCCTCACCCCGTATTCAACTGTACCTTGTGGAATACAGTGATTTCCACCTGCCTTCTTCAATTAGAGTGTAGCTAGGTCATAACTCCCATGTATGAGTGGGTAGCAGATACCTGCCTCGCAGGCATACACACTTCTGAGAGTTGAGCATACGGCTGGTGCCTCCCACATCCTGCCTGTCAGTATACGTCGCTCCTAAAAGGCCTAGGCTCACTGCGTGACTGAAGTGTTGGGAGACGCAAGGGGAAATTGCCGGTCCACAAGACTAGTGCCTACAAGCTCAATGCAGCGATTTCCTACTAATTCCTGTCTTAGACTGGTGCTACGCACTAAGTTCCATACGTGAGAAGCTAGCTGAATGCCTTGTCAAAGGCAACTTACTTACCAGTGTTGAGCTCACACCCAGTCCCTTACAGTTCTACACTGCCTGCAGAATGAGTTACGAACATCCTCACTAGACACGTTTGTCAGAAGCTTATAGGAAACAAGAGGCTAGCTGCAGGCTCAATGCTTGTGTCTCCAGGTGCAGTATAGCGGTATACATGGAACCTCGTGACTTAAAATGTAGCTGCATTCTCAGGGCCATAAGCACGAAGCTAGTTGAGAGCTGCCTTCCAGACTTGCTTCCTTTTGAGAGTTGAGCTCAAGGCAGGACCCTCCCGCATCCCGACTGCTTGTAGACGTAGCTGCGAACATCCCTATGTTAGGTGCTGGGAGACGTGAGTAATGCATGTGGAAGCGTCAGTCCTGTACTCAGGTGTATCTTGTGGAATACCGTGATTTCCACCTGCCTTCTTCAATGAGAGTGTAGCTAGGTTCTAACACCCAGGTATGAGTGCGTAGTAGATATCTGGCTCGCAGGCATACACACTTCTGAGAGTTGAGAATACGGCGTGTGTCTCCCACATCCTGCCTGCAGGTAAACGTCGCTCCTAATAGGCCTAGGGTCGATCCGTGACAGAAGTGCTGGGAGACGCAAGGGGAAATTCGCGGCCGACAAGACTAGTGCCTACAAGCTCAATCCAGCGATTTCCTACTAATTCCCATCTTAGACTGGTGCTACATACTAAGTTCCCTACGTGAAAAGCTAGCAGAATGCCTAGTGCAAAGGCAACTTACTTCCCAGAGTTGAGAACAACCCCCGTCCCTCACGGTTCCATACTGCCTGCAGAATGTGTTACAAACATCTTCACCGTAGACGGTTGTCAGAGGCTTGGGAGAAGCAAGTGGAATAATGCACACTTCGAATGCGTGGCCGGATGCAGTAGAGTAGTATTCGTAGAACCTCCTGACTTAGAATACTTCTAGTTTCTCACGGCCATAAGAACGCAGCTAGTTGAAAGCTGGCTTCGAGGCATGCTTCCTTTTGAGAGTTAAGCTCAAGGCAGGACCCTCGCGCATCCTGACTGCTTGTAGACGTAGCTGCGAACATGCTCATGTTAGGTGCTGGGAGACGTTGTGAGAAATGCATGTGGAAGCCTCAACCCGTATTCAACTGTACCTTGTGGAATACAGCGATTTCCACCTGCCTTCTTCAATTAGAGTGTAGCTAGGTCCTAACTCCCATGTAGGAGTGGGTAGCAGATATCTGCCTCGCAGGCATACACACTTCTGAGAGTTGAGCATACGGCTGGTGCCTCCCACATCCTGCCTGTCGGTATACGTCGCTCCTAAAAGCCCTAGGCTCACTGCGTGACTGAAGTGTTGGGAGACGCAAGGGGAAATTGCCGGCCGACAAGACTAGTGCCTGCAAGCTCAATGCAGCGATTTCCTACTAATTCCCGTCTTAGACTGGTGCTACGCACTAAGTTCCATACGTGAGAAGCTAGCTGAATGCCTTGTCCAAAGGCAACTTACTTACCAGTGTTGAGCTCACACCCAGTCCTTACAGTTCTACACTGCCTGCAGAATGAGTTACGAACATCCTCACTAGACACGTTTGTCAGAAGCTCATAGGAAACAAGAGGCTAGCTGCAGGCTTCAATGCATGTGTCTCCAGGTGCAGTATAGCGGTATACATGGAACCTCGTGACTTACAATGTAGCTGCATTCTCACGGCCATAAGGACGAAGCTAGATGAGAGCTGCCTTCCAGACTTGCTTCCTTTGGAGAGTTGAGCTCAAGGCAGGACCCTCCCGCATCCCGACTGCTTGTACACGTAGCTGGGAACATCCTTATGTTAGGTGCTCGGAGACGTGAGTAATGCATGTGGAAGCGTCAGTGCTGTATTCAGGTGTATCTTCTGGAATACAGTGATTTCCACCTGCCTTCTTTTTTTTTTAAGTTTTATTTATTTATGATAGTCACAGAGAGAGAGAGAGAGAGGCAGAGACACAGGAAGAGGGAGAAGCAGGCTCCATGCACCAGGAGCCCGACGTGGGATTCGATCCCGTGTCTCCAGGATCGCGCCCTGGGCCAAAGGCAGGCGCTAAACCGCTGCGCCACCCAGGGATCCCTCCACATGCCTTCTTCAATGAGAGTGTAGCTAGGTTCTATCACCCAGGTATGAGTGCGTAGTAGATATCTGCCTCGCAGGCATACACACTTCTGAGAGTTGAGCATACGGCGAGTGCCTCCCACATCCTGCCTGCAGGTACACGTCGCTCCTAATAGGCCTAGGCTCGATGCGTGACTGAAGTGCTGGGAGACGCAAGGGGAAATTCGCCGCCGACGAGACTAGTGCCTACAAGCTCAATCCAGCGATTTCCTACTAATTCCCGTCTTAGACAGGTGCTACATACTAAGTTCCCTACGTGAGAAGCTAGCTGAATGCCTAGTGCAAAGGCAACTTACTTCCCAGAGTTGAGCTCAACCCCCGTCCCTCACGGTTCCATACTGCCTGCAGAATGTGTTACAAACATCTTCACCGTAGACGGTTGTCAGAGGCTTGGGAGAAGCAAGTGGAATAATGCACACTTCGAATGCGTGGCCGGATGCAGTAGAGTAGTATTCGTAGAACCTCCTGACTTAGAATACTGCTAGTTTCTCACGGCCATAAGAATGCAGCTAGTTGAAAGCTGGCTTCGAGGCATGCTTCCTTTTGAGACTAAAGCTCAAGGCAGGACCCTCGTGCATCCTGAGTGCTTGTAGACGTAGCTGCGAACATGCTCATGTTAGGTGCTGGGAGACGTTGTGAGAAATGCATGTGGAAGCGTCTGTCCTGTATTCAGGTGTATCTTGTGGAATACAGTGATTTCCACCTGCCTTCTTCAATGAGAGTGTAGCTAGGTTCTAACACCCAGGTATGAGTGTGTAGTAGATATCTGCCCCGCAGGCATACACACTTCTGAGAGTTGAGCATACGGCGTGTGCCTCCCACATCCTGCCAGCAGGTACGCGTCGCTCCTAATAGGCCTAGGCTCGATGCGTGACTGAAGTGCTGGGAGACGCAAGGGGAAATTCGCGGCCGACAAGACTAGTGCCTACAAGCTCAATCCACCGATTTCCTACTAATTACCGTCTTAGACTGGTGCTACATACAAATTTCCCTACGTGAGAAGCTAGCTGAATGCCTAGTGCAAAGGCAACTTACTTCCCAGAGTTGAGCTCAACCCCCGTCCTCACGGTTCCATACTGCCTGCAGAACGTGTTACAAACATCTTCACCGTAGACGGTTGTCAGAGGCTTGGGAGAAGCAAGTGGAATAATGCACACTTCGAATGCGTGGCCGGATGCAGTACAGTAGTATTCGTAGAACCTCCTGACTTAGAATACTGCTAGTTTCTCACTGCCATAAGAACGCAGCTAGTTGAAAGCTGGCTTCGAGGCATGCTTCCTTTTGAGAGTTAAGCTCAAGGCAGGACCCTCGCGCATCCTGACTGCTTGCAGACGTAGCTGCGAACATGCTCATGTTAGGTGCTGGGAGACGTTGTGAGAAATGCATGTGGAGGCCTCAGCCCTTATTCAACTGTTCCTTGTGGAATACAGCGATTTCCACCTGCCTTCTTCAATTAGAGTGTAGCTAGGTCCTAACTCCCATGTATGAGTGGGTAGCAGATATCTGCCTCGCAGGCATACACACTTCTGAGAGTTGAGCATACGGCGTGTGCCTCCCACATCCTGCCTGTCGGTATACGTCGCTCCTAAAAGGCCTAGGCTCACTGCGTGGACTGAAGTGTTGGGAGACGCAAGGGGAAATTGCCGGCCGACAAGACTAGTGCCTACAAGCTCAAAGCAGCGATTTCCTACTAATTCCCGTCTTAGACTGGTGCTACGCACTAAGTTCCATACGTGAGAAGCTAGCTGAATGCCTTGTCCAAAGGCAACTTACTTACCAGTGTTGAGTTCACACCCAGTCCCTTACAGTTCTACACTGCATGCAGAATGAGTTACGAACATCCTCACTAGACACGTTGGTCAGAAGCTCATAGGAAACAAGAGTCTAGCTGCAGGCTTCAATGCATGTGTCTCCAGGTGCAGTATAGCGGTATACATGGAACCTCGTGACTTACAATGTAGCTGCATTCTCACGGCCATAAGGACGAAGCTAGATGAGAGCTGCCTTCCAGACTTGCTTCCTTTTGAGAGTTGAGCTCAAGGCAGGACCCTCCCGCATCCCGACTGCTTGTACACGTAGCAGCGAACATCCCTATGTTAGGTGCTCGGAGACGTGAGTAATGCATGTGGAAGCATCAGTCATGTATTCAGGTGCATCTTGTGGAATACAGTGATTTCCACCTGCCTTCTTCAATGAGAGTGTAGCTAGGTTCTAACACCCAGGTATGAGTGGGTAGTAGATATCTGGCTCGCAGGCATACACACTTCTGAGAGTTGAGCATACGGCGTGTGCCTCCCACATCCTGCCTGCAGGTACACGTCGCTCCTAATAGGCCTAGGCTCGGTGCGTGACTGAAGTGCTGGGAGACGCAAGGGGAAATTCGCGGCCGACAAGACTAGTGCCTACAAGCTCAATCCACCGATTTCCTACTAATTCCCGTCTTAGACTGGTGCTACATACTAAGTTCCCCTATGAGAAGCTAGCTGAATGCCTAGTGCAAAGGCAACTTACTTCCCAGATTTGAGCTCAACCCGCGTCCCTCACGGTTCCATACTGCCTGCAGAATGTTACAAACATCTTCACCGTAGACGGTTGTCAGAGGCTTGGGAGAAGCAAGTGGAGTAATGCACACTTCGAATGCGTGGCCGGATGCAGTACAGTGGTATTCGTAGAACCTCCTGACTTAGAATACTGCTAGATTCTCACGGCAATAAGAACGCAGCTAGTTGAAAGCTGGCTTCGAGGCATGCTTCCTTTTGAGAGTTAAGTTCAAGGCAGGACCCTCGCGCATCCTGACTGCTTGTAGACGTAGCTGCGAACATGCTCAGGTTAGGTGCTGGGAGACGTTGTGAGAAATGCATGTGGAGGCCTCAACCCGTATTCAACTGTACCTCGTGGAATACAGCGATTTCCACCTGCCTTCTTCAATTAGAGTGTAGCTAGGTCCTAACTCCCATGTATGAGTGGGTAGCAGATATCTGTCTCTCAGGCATACACACTTCTGAGAGTTGAGCATACGGCTGGTGCCTCCCACATCCTGCCTGTCGGTATACGTCCCTCCTAAAAGGCCTAGGCTCACTGCGTGACTGAAGTGTTGGGAGACGCAAGGGGAAATTGCTGGCCGACAAGACTAGTGCCTACAAGCTCAATGCAGCGATTTCCTACAGATTCCTGTCTTAGACGGGTGCTACGCACTAAGTTCCATACGTGAGAAGCTAGCTGAATGCCTTGTCCAAAGGCAACTTACTTACCAGTTTTGAGCTCACACCCAGTCTCTAACAGTTCTACACTGCCTGCAGAATGAGTTACGAACATCCTCACTAGACACGTTTGTCAGAAGCTCATAGGAAACATAGGCTAGCTGGAGGCTTCAATGCATGTGTCTCCAGGTGCAGTATAGCAGTATACATGGAACCTTGTGACTTACAATGTAGCTGCATTCTCACGGCCATAAGGACGAAGCTAGATGAGAGCTGCCTTCCAGACTTGCTTCCTTTTGAGAGTTGCGCTAAATGCGGGACCCTCCCGCATCCCGACTGCTTGTACACGTAGCTGCGAACATCCTTATGTTAGGTGCTCGGAGACGTGAGTAATGCATGTGGAAGCGTCAGTCCTGTATTCAGGTGTATCTTCTGGAATACAGTGATTTCCACCTGCCTTCTTTTTTTTTAAGTTTTATTTATTTATGATAGTCACAGAGAGAGAGAGAGAGAGGCAGAGACACAGGAAGAGGGAGAAGCAGGCTCCATGCACCAGGAGCCCGACGTGGGATTCGATCCCGTGTCTCCAGGATCGCGCCCTGGGCCAAAGGCAGGCGCTAAACCGCTGCGCCACCCAGGGATCCCTCCACATGCCTTCTTCAATGAGTGTGTAGCTAGGTTCTAACACCCAGGTATGAGTGCGTAGTAGATATCTGGCTCGCAGGCGTACACACTTCTGAGAGTTGAGCATACGGCGTGTGCCACCCACATCCTGCCTACAGGTACACGTCGCTAATAGGCCTAGGCTCGATGCGTGACTGAAGTGCTGGGAGACGCAAGGGGAAATTCGCCGCCGACGAGACTAGTGCCTACAAGCTCAATCCAGCGATTTCCTACTAATTCCCGTCTTAGACAGGTGCTACATACTAAGTTCCCTACGTGAGAAGCTAGCTGAATGCCTAGTGCAAAGGCAACTTACTTCCCAGAGTTGAGCTGAACCCCCGTCCCTCACGGTTCCATGCTGCCTGCAGAATGTGTTACAAACATCTTCACCGTAGACGGTTGTCAGAGGCTTGGGAGAAGCAAGGGGAATAATGCACACTTCGAATGCGTGGCCGGATGCAGTACAGTAGTATTCGTAGAACATCCTGACTTAGAATACTGCTAGTTTCTCATGGCCATAAGAATGCAGCTAGTTGAAAGCTGGCTTCGAGGCATGCTTCCTTTTGAGACTAAAGCTCAAGGCAGGACCCTCGCGCATCCTGACTGCTTGTAGACGTAGCTGCGAACATGCTCATGTTAGGTGCTGGGAGACGTTGTGAGAAATGCATGTGGAAGCGTCTGTCCTGTATTCAGGTGCATCTTGTGGAATACAGTGATTTCCACCTGCCTTCTTCAATGAGAGTGTAGCTAGGTTCTAACACCCAGGTATGAGTGCGTAGTAGATATCTGGCTCGCAGGCATACACACTTCTGAGAGTTGAGCATACGGCGTGTGCCTCCCACATCCTGCCTGCAGGTACACGTCGCTCCTAAGGCCTAGGCTCGATGCGTGACTGAAGTGCTGGGAGACGCAAGGGGAAATTCGCCGCCGACGAGACTAGTGCCTACAAGCTCAATCCACCGATTTCCTACTAATTACCGTCTTAGACTGGTGCTACATACAAAGTTCCCTACGTGAGAAGCTAGCTGAATGCCTAGTGCAAAGGCAACTTACTTCCCAGAGTTGAGCTCAACCCCGTCCCTCACGGTTCCATACTGCCTGCAGAATGTGTTACAAACATCTTCACCGTAGACGGTTGTCAGAGGCTTGGGAGAAGCAAGTGGAATAATGCACACTTTGAATGCGTGGCCGGATGCAGTACAGTAGTATTCGTAGAACCTCCTGACTTAGAATACTGCTAGTTTCTCACGGCCATAAGAACGCAGCTAGTTGAAAGCTGGCTTCGAGGCATGCTTCCTTTTGAGAGTTAAGCTCAAGGCGGGACCCTCGCGCATCCTGACTGCTTGTAGACGTAGCTGCGAACATGCTCATGTTAGGTGCTGGGAGACGTTGTGAGAAATGCATGTGGAGGCCTCAGCCCTTATTCAACTGTTCCTTGTGGAATACAGCGATTTCCACCTGCCTTCTTCAATTAGAGTGTAGCTAGGTCCTAACTCCCATGTGTGAGTGGGTAGCAGATATCTGCCTCGCAGGCATACACACTTCTGAGAGTTGAGCATACGGCTGGTGCCTCCCACATCCTGCCTGTCGGTATACGTCGCTCCTAAAAGGCCTAGGCTCACTGCGTGACTGAAGTGTTGGGAGACGCAAGGGGAAATTGCCTGCCGACAAGACTAGTGCCTACAAGCTCAAAGCAGCGATTTCCTACTAATTCCTGTCTTAGACGGGTGCTACGCACTAAGTTCCATACGTGAGAAGCTAGCTGAATGCCTTGGCCAAAGGCAACTTACTTACCAGTGTTGAGCTCACACCCAGTCCCTTACAGTTCTACACTGCCTGCAGAATGAGTTACGAACATCCTCACTAGACACATTTGTCAGAAGCTCATAGGAAACAAGAGGCTACCTGCAGGCTTCAATGCATGTGTCTCCAGGTGCAGTAGAGCGGTATACATGGAACCTCGTGACTTACAATGTAGCTGCATTCTCACGGCCATAAGGACGAAGCTAGATGAGAGCTGCCTTCCAGACTTGCTTCCTTTTGAGAGTTGAGCTCAAGGCAGGACCCTCCCGCATCCCGAATGCTTGTACACGTAGCAGTGAACATCCCTATGTTAGGTGCTCGGAGACGTGAGTAATGCATGTGGAAGCATCAGTCATGTATTCAGGTGCATCTTCTGGAATACAGTGATTTCCACCTGCCTTCTTCAATGAGAGTGTAGCTAGGTTCTAACACTCAGGTATGAGTGGGTAGTAGATATCTGCCTCGCAGGCATACACACTTCTGAGAGTTGAGCATACGGCGTGTGCCTCCCACATCCTGCCTGCAGGTACACGTCGCTCCTAAAAGGCCTAGGCTCGATACGTGACTGAAGTGCTGGGAGGCGCAAGGGGAAATTCGCGGCCGACAAGACTAGTGCCTACAAGCTCAATCCACCGATTTCCTGCTAATTCTCGTCTTAGACTGGTGCTACATACCAAGTTCCCTACGTGAGAAGCTAGCTGAATGCCTAGTGCAAAGGCAACTTACTTCCCAGAGTTGAGCTCCAACCCCGTCCCTCACGGTTCCATACTGCCTGCAGAATGTGTTACAAACATCTTCACCGTAGACGGTTGTCAGAGGCTTGGGAGAAGCAAGTGGAATAATGCGCACTTCGAATGCGTGGCCGGATGCAGTAGAGTATTATTCGTAGAACCTCCTGACTTAGAATACTGCTAGATTCTCACGGCCATTTGAACGCAGCTAGTTGAAAGCTGGCTTCGAGGCATGCTTCCTTTTGAGAGTTAAGCTCAAGGCAGGACCTCGCGCATCCTGACTGCTTGTAGACGGAGCTGCGAACATGCTCAGGTTAGGTGCTGGGAGACGTTGTGAGAAATGCATGTGGAGGCCTCAAGCCGTATTCAACTGTACCTTGTGGAATACAGCGATTTCCACCTGCCTTCTTCAATGAGAGTGTAGCTAGGTCTAACTCCCATGTATGAGTGGGTAGCAGATATCTGCCTCGCAGGCATACACACTTCTGAGAGTTGAGCATACGGCTGGTGCCTCCCACATCCTGCCTGTGGGTATACGTCGCTCCTAAAAGGCCTAGGCTCACTGCGTGACTGAAGTGGTGGGAGACGCAAAGGGAAATTGCTGGCCGACAAGACTAGTGCCTACAAGCTCAATGCAGCGATTTCCTACTAATTCCCGTCTTAGACTGGTGCTACGCACTAAGTTCCATACGTGAGAAGCTACCTGAATGCCTTGTCCAAAGGCAACTTACTTACCAGTGTTGAGCTCACACACAGTCCCTTACAGTTCTACACTGCCTGCAGAATGAGTTACGAACATCCTCACTAGACACGTTTGTCAAGAAGCTCATGGGAAACAAGAGGCTAGCTGCAGGCTTCAATGCTTGTGTCTCCAGGTGCAGTATAGCGGTATACATGGAACCTCGTGACTTACAATGTAGCTGCATTCTCACGGCCATAGGCACGAAGCTAGTTGAGAGCTGCCTTCCAGACTTACTTCCTTTTGAGAGTTGAGCTCAAGGCAGGACCCTCCCGCATCCCGACTGCTTGTACACATAGCTGCGAACATCCCTATGTTAGGTGCTCGGAGACGTGAGTAATGCATGTGGAAGCGTCAGTCCTGTATTCAGGTGTATCTTGTGGAATACGGCGATTTCCACCTGCCTTCTTCAATGAGAGTGTAGCTGGGTTCTAACACCCACGTATGAGTGCGTAGTAGATATCTGCCTCGCAGGCATACACACTTCTGAGAGTTGAGCATACGGAGTGTGCCTCCCACATCCTGCCTGCAGGTACACGTCGCTCCTAATAGGCCTAGGCTCGATGCGTGACTGAAGTGCTGGGAGACGCAAGGGGAAATTCGCGGCCGACAAGACTAGTGCCTACAAGCTCAATCCAGCTATTTCCTACGAATTCCCGTCTTAGACTGGTGCTACATACTAATTTCCCTACGTGAGAAGCTAGCTGAATGCCTAGTGCAAAGGCAACTTACTTCCCAGAGTTGAGCTCAACCTTCGTCCCTCACGGTTCCATACTGCCTGCAGAATGTGTTACAAACAGCTTCACCGTAGACGGTTGTCAGAGGCTTGGGAGAAGCAAGTGGAATAATGCACACTTCGAATGCGTGGCCGGACGCAGTAGAGTAGTATTCGTAGAACCTCCTGACTTAGAATACTGCTAGATTCTCACGGCCATAAGAACGCAGCTAGTTGGAAGCTGGCTTTGTGGCATGCTTCCTTTTGAGAGTTAAGCTCAAGGCAGGACCCTCGCGCATCCTGACTGCTTGTAGACGTAGCTGCGAACATGCTCATGTTAGGTGCTGGGAGACGTTGTGAGAAAAGCATGTGGAGGCCTCAACCCGTATTCAACTGTACCTTGTGGAATACAGCGATTTCCACCTGCCTTCTTCAATTAGAGTGTAGCTAGGTCCTAACTCCCATGTATGAGTGGGTAGCAGATATCTGCCTCGCAGGCACACACTTCTGAGAGTTGAGCATACGGCTGGTGCCTCCCA